>CM071945.1:17503621-17693621 GCA_036784905.1 Acrossocheilus fasciatus
ATATGCTGATTTGCTGCTCAATAAACATTTTTTATTATTATGTTGAAATGTTAAAAACAGTTGTGCTGCTTATTTTTTTTTTTTTGGAAAAAGTGATACTTTTTTTCCCGTTTTTGGTAACACTTTAGAATAGGGAACAATTATTTACTTTTAACTACGACTTTTCCCTCAATAAATTCCTAATTTGCTGCTTATTAATAGTTAGAGTGGTAGTTGTTAAGTTTAGGTATTGGGTAGGATTAGGGATGTAGAATAAGGTCATGTAGAGTAAGGCATTAATATGTGCTTTATTGCTACTAATAAATGGCTAATATTCTAGTAATATGCATGCTAATAAGCAACTAGTTAAGAGACCCTAAAAAAAGGGTTGCCCAGTTTTCTTTGATGAATAGAAAGTTCAAAAGAACAGCAATTATTCGAAATAGAATTATTTTTTAACATTATAAAAATATTTACTGTCACTTTTGAAAAATTTAATGCATCCTTGATAAATAAAAGTATTAGTTTATTTTAAAGAAGAAAAACAAATATTGTGTGTATTAGCATGCCTAGTACATGTGCAAAAAAACTTGGTTTTACCATGTGAACACCATGCTTCTTTTTAGTTATTGTAGTTAAAAGCAAACAATGCCTTCAATTTTGAACTGGAAGGCATATACAGTATATTTTTGTTTTTTGTGTGTTTCTCTTCAGGAGGGAACGTTCTGCAGATTCCACGGGTTCAGCTTGAGGATGCTGGGAAATATACCTGCCAGGCTGTGAATGAAGCTGGAGAGGACAAAATGCACTATGACCTGGAGGTGTTGGGTAAGGAAGTAAATCCAGCAGGCAGATCTCTATGGCATTCAAATTGTCAGCTTTATTAATAATGAGCATGAATAATCTGCATAAACGTCATTAATTTGACATTTTACGCAGTTCCTCCTTTGATTGATGGCGAGACTGGTGAGTTCATGCAGGATGTGGATGCTGTGGTCAACTCGACTGTATCACTGCGCTGTGAGGTCACAGGAAACCCCACTCCGTCTGTATCTTGGCTGAAGGATGGTCTGCCCCTCTACAGCGGCCCTCACCATCAGATATTAGAGGATGGGAAACTGCTGAAGGTGATGGTCATGAGCTCAGAAATATAAGAGTTTTACCCCGTTTCTCTCCTAATTAAACATAATATCTTTGATTTATAGGTTATCATTGATTTATGTTACAAGGTTAATACAAAGATGTTGCTTATTTGAGAGAAAAAAAAAAGAAGTTCCATGCCTTGTATAACTCCTCTGTGTATCTCTGTAGATACTGAATGTGCAAGTGTCAGATACGGCCAGTTATCAGTGTGTGGCAGAGAATAAGGCTGGAGCTGTCGAGAGACTCTACAGCTTGTCTGTTCAAGGTAGGAGCAATTGACAGGGTTCCAAGAATCATGGAAAACCAGGAAACATCAGGGAATTGTGTTTTTCAGCCCTGAAAATGTCATGAAAATGATTAAAAACTCCTGCAAAAAGTCTTGCAAAAATGAATGGAAATTTCATCAATGATGAATAGTTATGTTATGCTCTAAAATATTTCATAGGCTAAATTATGACAATATAGGGGGGGGGGGGGGGGGGGGGAAGAACTTTCTATTTCAAGCCATGGTAGTGTGTAATGTCAAATCATTTTTTGAGTCTGTTCTTATTTCTAATGAATTGTCAAACATTTCACAGATCAGTGGAATTAGTGGATAATGTGACACTAAAGACTGAAGTAATGATGCTGAAAATTCAGCTTTGCCATCAAAGGAATAAATTACTTAAAAAATATATTACACTATAAAAAGTTTTTTGAAATTAAAATATTTTTATATTATATTATTGTTTTACAGTAGTCAAATAAATGAGCAAAGGAGCATAAGTAATTAGCTATTTGTGTAAGACACTATTAATACAGCATGTATTTTTCTAGTTCCACCAAGGATTGTGGGTCGCCGAGAGGAGGATATGAGTGTGGTGGAGGGTCACATGATCTCTTTGCTGTGTGATGTGCAGGCATACCCGCCTGCTGACATCATCTGGACCAAAGATGGGCAGGTGCTGGAGTTCAGCACTGGCATCCACATACTGCCAGGTGATTTGCAGTCGAAATATAACTCTCTGTGTGTATCAATAATTCTTCATGAGGTATGTACGCATGTATATAATCTGCCATCATCCTGTCCAAAGGTGGTCAGATGCTGCAGCTTCCCAGGGCTGGACCGCAGGATGCCGGCCAATATGTCTGTACAGCCACAAACTCAGCTGGACAAGACCAAAAGAGCATTCTCCTTACCGTCTATGGTTAGAGGAATATGTTTTTTTTTTGTTAATTAATCGCTTCAGAAGATAAATATAGCAATTAACACTTTTTGATTTGGCACTTTCTAGCCCTGCCTTCACTGGTGCCACGTCTTGAACCAGAGTCAGAGGTTATGACACCTCAGGTTGGGTCATCGCTTATTCTGCGTTGTGAAGCCAATGGCACCCCTGAACCAGAGGTCACATGGTATCGTAATGGACTTCAGCTGGCTGCTGGGAATGGTTTGAGGATAGAGCGGCAGCAGCTTGAGATAGTTGGGGTGCAGGTAAGAAAGCACGGAAAAAACTTGTGTTTTATGGGAGATTTGCAAATGCTCTCACATGTAAACAACTTTAAATGCATATGAAGTTACAGAGCGTATACACTACTGTGCAGTTTTGGGATCATTATTTTTTTAAGAAAGTAGTATTTAGCAAAGAAGCATTAAATTGATCAAAAGCAACAGTGAGGACCACCAATTCAGCATATTAGAATGATGTGACACTGATGACTGGAAAATTCAGCTTTGCATTACAGGAATAAATTACATTTTTAAAATATCTTAAAATACAAAAAGTTTTGTTTTGTAATAATATTTTTTGATTGAATAAATGCTGCCCGGGGGTGCGTAACAAACAAAACCGACCTCAAACTTTTGAACAATAGTTGAAAATGTATAAATAAGCAGGGTTTTTTCTAGTTATTGCTTTGTTGACATGATTTCTGCCATTCCCTAGGTGGCTGATGGCGGAGTGTACACCTGTAAGGTGTCCAACATTGCAGGTCAAGTAGATCGCACCTTCAGAGTAACAGTCCATGGTGAGTCCTAAAAATACAGCACAACTGAAACATGTATGCTTTATAACAGTTACAGGTACAGTAAGCAATTTTGCTATCTTTCACTTTTAGTGCCTCCTGTGATGGAGGGCCCTCTTCATGAGACCCTCACTCAAAACATGGGCTCACACATCACCCTCATCTGTGAGGCCTCTGGCGTACCTGTACCCAACATTGCTTGGCTGAAAGACGGCTCTCCTATTGGTCAGTTAAATTCTGCACACCAGATTTTAGTGTGAATATGTTTTTTTTACTATGTTTTTGCATTTTGTTGTTTGTTCCTTTGTGTAGAAAGCAGTTTGCAATGGAACTGGTCAGCGAGAGGAAACAGACTGGAGTTAGGCCCTCTGCAGCTCTCTCATGCCGGCACTTACACCTGCATTGCTAAAAACAGTGAGGGCCAGGCGCAGAAGGACTACTCCCTTACTATTTTTGGTAAATCTGCACATATCGCTAATCTCAGTATCAAATAATCTCAGTCTTGTTTCTTGATTCACACCGTGTGTGATTTACTCTACATTCCAAATAACCAAATGCATTTGGCTCCATCAGCGTCACCCACCATTATAGATTCTGGCCACCCATCAGAGGTCAGTGCACCTGTTGGGGAGGAACTGACTCTTGAATGTCGGGTGAAGGGTACACCTACTCCCAAAGTGAGCTGGCTGAAGAACGGAAAGACTCTTGAGAATGGAAACACAGAGCATATAGAGTAAGACTCTTACAATGATTCATTAATTTCTTTCTTTTTTAATACTACTACTACTAATGATAATAAATCTTTAATGTAATATAATAAAATATATTGTGATATATTATATACAAATTATTTATACACAGAGCACATAATGCTATGAAAACTTATTGAATGAACAATATTCCTACATCTGCCACTGGTAAGCTTATAATATTATTTGTAATTAACATTTTGTAAAAAATAAATTAGAAAACCGGAAATTAAAAAATCAATTGTGTGACTTTTTGACTCTTCAAAGAAAATATAATATAATAATAGTATTTTTATCTGAGAACACATTGAAAAAACTATTTTTAAAAAATCAGAAGAGAGAATCTTTATGAAAACAGAAATTAAATTGTTCAATTCCTACATCTTTCCAATCAGTTGTTTTGCTTATAATATTATTTGTAATTAATTGTATTAAAAATCAGGAGTGGGACTTTGACCCCACTGTATAATATATACAGTATATATATATATATATATATATATATATATAATTAATATTTTAGTATAATAAAGCATATTTTATTTATTTATTTTCAATTTATATTCCAGCTTTGTGCTTTACAAAGAAAAGCTTGTTTATCGTTCATAGTTGAACTAACTTATATACTCATGTGTGTACTCATATATACGTGTATTACAGTATCTCTCCAGATGGGAGCACTCTAACACTTCTGAATGTAAGGCCAGAAGACTCAGGAACATACACCTGCCTGGCTGTCAGCTCCGCTGGCCAAGAGAGCAAGATCTATACCTTGTTCGTACTGGGTGAGAGCAGTTTTCTTTCTCTAATGTTTTACTAAACACAATACAAATCTGTTTAATAATTTCCTTGCTTTTTGCACTACAGTTCCTCCCTCCATAAGTGGAGAGACCAGCGTCCCCCGTGAAGTGCACACCACTCAGCACAGTGTGGTCACACTAGAGTGCAAAGCAACTGGGACTCCTCAACCTCAAATCAGCTGGCTGAGGGACGGTCATCCTTTACTCCTGTCACCCCGTGTCCGCCTGCTTTCTGCAGATACTGTTCTTAGGTCAGTTTTGCATGCACAACAGATTACAATTTCTGATATTATAGATATAACATTAGATTGACGGTGTCCTGTATCCTTTGTCTGAACAGGATTGCATCAGTGCAGCTGTCTGATTCTGGCATCTACACTTGTGTGGCTCGTAGCCGAGCTGGATCAGCTGAACTCAACTTTGACCTCCACGTGCAAGGTACAGCAGACCTTTTTAATTGATTAATTTATGTAAACACGAATCAGGTAACAAATAATATATGAAAATAGAAACAACAAACTTGCAGGTTTTTAACCATTGCTGTTTGTCCCCCTCATCAGCTCCCCCTGCGGTTGAGCGCACAGAGCCGACTGAGCAGGTGGCCGTGGTCCAGGGCTCTTCGGTAACACTGACCTGTGAAGCCCGTGGTGTGCCTCCTCCAACTCTGTCGTGGCTGAAAGATGGCCAACCGCTTTCACTGCACCGTAATCTTCTGCTGGATGGACAGGAAACCCGTTTCCTGCTCTCTGATGTGGGTCCCAGTGATGGAGGCCTCTACAGCTGTGTGGCGAGCAACCAGGCAGGAAGCAGTACCAAGACTTTCAACCTGACCGTGCTAGGTATTTGCAGTTGAAAGCAATGTGAACATGGGAAGTAAAGAAATTAGGGAAGGTTTTTGAGCCCCTAAAGAGATATTGTGATGGTTAAAAAGAAATGAGATGGAAGGAAAAATTATGTTTCAAAGCTTTTGCCTTCTTTTGTGTTCCTCTGCCAAACTTTGTGCTTGCTGTGAAACATATGCATTGGGTCGCAAACATTTTGTGATAGAAATCAGTGCTTTTATGAGAGAATGCAAAGTTTGTTGAGGGGACACAATAATTTTGCATGAGAATGCAAATGTTTTGCGAGAGAACATGAGTTTTTCAGTATGCAAAGTTTCTTGGGGAAATGCAGTACCTCCTCATTTCATATTGCATTTCCTCTTAGGGACGAATTCATGTATAATATCTAATGTAAGTATTTAATCTGATATACAGTAAGTAATACACTAAGGCTGTATTTTCCCATAATAGAGCCCCCCAAAATCTCTGGCTCTTCATCCCCTGACGAGCAGTTGGTTGCAGTGGACAGTGTGCTGGAGCTGGAGTGTATCGCGACCGGTCTTCCCCCTCCAACCCTCAGCTGGCTGAAAGATGGCCGTCCACTACAGGACAGCATGGTAGTAATAGAGAGAGATGGGCAGGTGCTCAGAATCAACAAAGTTCAGGTGCTTTGAATCTGGTGCTTATTCAAATGAAGTTGTCTAACTTGTGTGTAATAGATAGGTTCACATTTGTTTGTGGCTTTGAGGTTATACCAGTATGTTTTGAAACAGGTGGAGGACGCAGGTCTGTATACCTGTATTGCTAGTAGCCCAGCAGGAGAGGATGGTAGAAACCATTGGGTGCGCGTTCAGCGTGAGTATATGTGTGACAGTAAAGACATTTATAATCTCACAGAAGTTTTTATTTTAGAATAAATGGTGTTCTTTTGTACTTTCTATTCATCAAAGAATCCTGAAAAATATATATCACAGTGTCCACAAAAATATCAAGCAGAACAACTGCTTTCAACATTGATAATAATAAGAAATGTTTCTTGAGCACCAAATTGACATCATGTGAGATTGAAGACTTAAGTATTGATGCTGAAAATTCAGCTTTGCCGTCACAGGAATAAATTACATTTTAAAATAGACAACACTGAAAAAATCTCATGAAGGACCATAGTCCTAACAGGTGAATCATTTGTCCGATCACTTTCAGTTCCACCCACTCTTCTCGGATCTAATAACATCAGAACTGTATCAGTTCCAGCTAAAGGTCACTTGACACTGGAGTGTCAAACCGACAGTGACCCTCCACCAGAGATTGAGTGGTACAAGGATGATGTCAAACTACAGGTGAGTTGCTCAGTGTACTTTCTGGATCTATTTGTAACTTTTACATTCACATATCAAAATCATATTATTCTGTCTTTTCTGTTTCTCTCAGTTGGGAGGTCGAATTCAGTCCATTGCTGGTGGACAGTATTTGGAAATTCAAGATGTCCGGACCCAAGATAGTGGACAGTACAGCTGTGTGGTCACCAACATTGCTGGGAGCACCAGTCTGTTCTTCACTGTGGAGATTCTCTGTAAGTTTGTGTCACTTATTCTCATGTCGTTTCAAACTTGTGTGACTTTCTTGCGTGGAACTCCATACACACATAAGCATATACATTGCTGTTCAAAGGTTTGGGGTTGGTAAGTTTTTTATGTCTTTGAAAGAAGCCTCTTATGCTAACCAAGACTGCATTTATTTGACTAAAATGTGCAAAATATGAAATATTGTGAAATATTATTACATTTTAAAATAGCTGTTTTCCATTTGAATATATTTTAAAATGTAATTTATTCCTGTGATGCAAAATCAGAATTTTCAGCAGTCATTACTTCCAGTCTTCAGTCACATAATCATTAAGAAATTATTCTAATTTGATGATTTGATGCTCAAGAAACATTCCTAATTATTATCAGTGCTGAAAACATTTTGCTGCTTAATATTTTCATAGAAACTGTGATACAATTTCAGGATTTTTTGAATAGATAGTTCAAAAAACAGCATTTATATAAAACAGAAATCTTTTGCTGTCACTTTTGATCAATTTAATAGATCCTTGCTGAAAAAAAGGGTAACACTTTATTTTAAGGTGTACTTTTTACATGTACTTACTATTATAATAACAATCAATTATGCGTAATCCTAACCCTAACCATATAGTAAGTACATGTAGTTAATTAATAACTCACTCATTATAACTACACTGTAACAAGGACACCTTAAAATAAAGTGTAACCAAAAAAGGTAGATAGCATGCGGATGTGGGCCACTTAAGGCAATGATACGGCACTGCTGGCCTTCTTATGGCCCGTACAAAATAGATTTAAGCCTGAAGTGGCCCACATGTAAAATAGCATAAATGGCCCAAATATATCAAATCACATGTGGGCCTCTGTAGGTAAAGATGCAGTGTTCACGCCATTGTGTAATCTGAATGTGACCCTAAAGTGGCCATGTGGTAAATAGTGAATATGGCCTAAATAGTGCCAACCAAATGTGGGCCACCTTTGGCAAAAATGTGGCACAATCAACAAAGGCTAAT
The DNA here is from genome assembly GCA_036784905.1 of Acrossocheilus fasciatus. NCBI lineage: Eukaryota > Metazoa > Chordata > Actinopteri > Cypriniformes > Cyprinidae > Acrossocheilus > Acrossocheilus fasciatus. The sequence goes on from CM071945.1 coordinate 17,511,696, forward strand.
CAAGGTGTAAACCAAATGTGGTCCACATATGTTTCAGCAAATGTGGCCCAGGTATATTAAAACGTATGATATGGCACAGTCAGCATTTGTTATTCAGTGTGTAAGCCTAACTTGTCCCACATTTGTCATGGCAAATATATATATATATATATATATATATATATATATATATATATATATATATATATATATATGCCTCATATTATAATGCATTATAAAACAGATGAGGGCCACTTTTGGTTTGGATGTAGCACTTGACATGAAATTGTAGGATGCATTGTAGGTTTGATTTAGTAGGATGCAACATGCAACACAATTAACTGATGCAGAGTGATCTGGATATGACTTTTAAGAAGGTTACATACCCAGCAATTTATTTTTTGAAACTTTTTTTTTCAAATCTTTTAATGGCATTTTTTATGTGTGTACTGTACCATGCAGCATAAAAACAGAAGTGCACTGTAATGGTAGCTCCTACTGTCATGGTTTCTATTCATTTGGATTTTGTTTTCCTTTTGCACCGTTTCCCTTGTTGATTGTATTATTCTGTTCAGGTGTGCCAAGTTAATTATCCTTGTTTGGTCTGAGTACTTAAGTTCCTGTATGTTCACTTTGAGTTTGTTTGGTCTTACATCTTAAATGTTGCTGTGCTACATTGTGTTTGGATTTTCCCTTGTTGGATTTACCATTGTTGGATTAAAGACTTATGAAATAACCTTTCATCTTCATTGTGCTCTTGAATCAGTAGATTGTGTACACAAATTTGGGCACTGTTCCCTGACTCACTGCATGTTGGGACAGTGATCACTCAAATTCCAGTGACATGATTACGTACAGTATCAACGGACAACATAGTAGAACGTCATCACTGGAATTAATAAACAACAGGCAGGACCAATCAAATTTTTATATTATTTTTTAATCTCTTTAAATACATCGTTCTGTTACAGGTTCTTACAACATGTCAGCTGAATATTAATTATAAATCATACTTAGATGTGTTCATTACCTGTCTAGCGATGTGTGTTTGTTGAAATATACTAAAAACGGTCTGTCTTTTTTTTTCTAAATCTATCACGTATCATTAGACTTTAGGTTTATGTTTCACGCTTCAGAAATGTGATGTTATTTCCGATAAGGTAGCATAGTGAGCGCCTCCCTATTTTTTGCGGTGCATTGTGGGATTTTTCAGGGAGCGAACATTCCAGTACACTGGTAGGATTTTGTGATTGAGACAGACCTTAAAACGGTCGACTCCCTGATCAGTGGCCTGACTACTGAACAAGGGAGCTGACTGAGACGCACCCTTAGCATGGCCCAGATAATGTATATTTATGGTTTATCTGGCTTGTGGACCACTGCCAAAATGCCACCATTCCATGCAGCATGCAGGCCACATGAGGAATGTGGGGAAGACCAGGGTTAGAATAAAAATCAACTGTGGCCCACATTAGGGCCAGTTTTGGTTTATTTGGTTGGCTTACATGTGCTAATGCTAAGGCTTACTTGAGGCCCAAATCTGGTGTTGGATCTGGGCCAGAATTAAAATCAATGTGGCCCAGAATTGGGCCAGTTCTGCTTAATTTGGTTTATTCATGGCTGACATTGGGCCTTCCTTTGGTTTGCTTGTGGCCCAAATCTGACAAACAGGAGAGGACCGCCCAAGTGCCATCATTCCACGCGGTATGTGGGACAGATGAAAATGTCAGGTTTGGGCCTAATCTGGGCCTCAAGAATTTTGTTTTCTGGGTATGCTTTCACTGTATGGAAAAGAGTAAACATCCTGCAAAGCAAAACATCTAATTTTTTATGTTCCACAAAAGAAAGTCAGTCCTACAAGTTTGGAACAACATGATGGTGAGCAAATTATGTTTTATTTTTCATTTTTGGGTGAACTGGTCATTATCGCTAAACATGATGTTGGAAAGGAACTAAAAGGAAAAGGAAATAAACAGCGTCTTGATTATGTTCACCTAGTGCCGCCGGTCATCAGAGAGGGCAGCTCACTGATCGTAGCACATGTCAATCAGGATGCAGTGTTGCCATGTGAGGTGGAGGGAGGGCCTTCCTCATCTGTCTTATGGAGGAAAGATGGTGGTCCAGTCCCACTTCACCATGGCAGGTATGTTTGAACCTCAAGCAATCAAGTAAACAGCCTTTCCTGAATTTATTGGATATCAAAGCGCCACCATCTAAATTCAATCTCTGCCTGATCACAGATTCACCTTGCTATCAGAAGGTTCTTTGCGCATTGCGTCAGTGCAGCTGTCTGACGCCGGGCGTTACTACTGCAGTGTATCCAATCAGGCAGGATCAGACCATCGCGGCATGGACCTTAAAGTCTACGGTACTGCAGAACATTTACACTTTCTTTAGGTTGCATAAAGACATTTTCACCAACCTCAGAAATGAGTTCAGACTGGTTGCCAGGCTAATTCTTTCTTTCCTATGCTCATTTATCATTTCAGTTGGGCCCTCAATCAGCCCTGGCCCCTTTAATGTGACGGTGGTCACGGGTCAGAGAGCAGTGTTGAGTTGTGAGAGCACTGGCATACCTGCACCTCAGGTGAGCTGGAAAAGGAACGGCTCACCCCTCAATGTGGATCTTCAGTCTGGCGCTTACAGGTTTGAAGTGATATTTGAAATGATAAAAAAAAATATATATGTACAATATATATATATATATATATATATATATATATATAATAGTTCTGTCAATAATTTGTTCATGAATCACATATTATTTTTCGTTCTCGCTCTCTGCTATATAGACCTATACATGGCAGAGTATAAAAGTTATAGGCCTACTAAAATATGCGGACATCTTTTTTATATAGTTTAAAAATAAAAAGAAGACAAAACAATCCTGTCAGTTATCCCGGGTTATACCGGGTTTTTACAATCAATCCTATGTCTAACAAATAAATACACCCACGGTCGGGACAAGGTATATTAACACAAAGATGACCATTTCTATTTTTTCGTGTGTTATTCATATGCAAGTTAATTCCCTGGAGATAGATAGACCTAATGGTATAAAATCTAAATAAACAAAATGGATCGGTATTAATTCAATATCCCCAATTAAATTTAAATAAACATGACGGATACAATCAAAAAAGACATTTAGGCTAACTTGTGCCATTACCCTGGCAACACTGGTTCGCTGTACCCTCATCACACAATGATAGATGACCTTCCGCGCTGTGATGATGGCAAGAAGTTGGGGTCAAACCTTATCAAACGATTAATTTGCTTAAAAAAAAAATATATATATATATATGTATATATATATATATATTGTTAGAATTGTTTTAATGGATAGTATTATCTTTATTTCATATTTAATTTATTTTCTGACAAATACAGATTTAATTTGGTTAATGACAATTTATTTATAATAATGTAATATATACTGGTTTAATTTTTTTTTTTTTTATTTAATTTAAGATTAGTATTTTTACTGTTTTATTTTGAAGGTTAATGTCTTCTGGCTCTCTGATCATTACCTCACCGTCTGTTGAGGATGAGGGCTACTTTGAGTGCACAGTGGCCAATGAGGTTGGAGAAGAGCGAAGGGTCATAGAGGTCATTCTGCAAGGTACCGTGTAACAGATTCATGTATAATAAGAGATATAAAATACATATTCATACTTGTATACTATAGTCCAAAAACTGTTTGGAGACTTCTGTCACATTTACAAATGTCTTTTCGTTTATATAATAAAATATAAAAAAAGTGGTATATACTGTTGCATATTATGAACTCATACATGTCCATGTTCATGAATTATTTTCATATTGTTTTTTTTGTTTTTGTTTTTTTCAGTTCCTCCTGTAATTAAAGATGATGTCAGCAGTGTTACGGCTGTTAAAATGTCCCCTGTCGTGTTGCCATGTCATGCTGCGGGACATCCAGAGCCTGTCATCAGTTGGAACAAGAACTGGATGCAGCTGGGTGCTCGAGGGGGCAGTTACCGTGTGCTGCCCACAGGTTAATCTGAGACAAACTTCCACCATAAGCTACAGGCTTCACCTATTACTGATATTCCCAAAACCTATGCTGTAGTAGATTATTTAATTGTAGTTGTTTCATTGTGTTGTAGGTGCACTGGAGATCTTGGCTGCAACACCTAGTCATGCTGGCAAATATACCTGCTCTGCCCGCAATTCTGTTGGAGTGGCTTACAAACACGTTACTCTTACTGTACAGGGTAAGATACAGGTTTAATAGTAATATTATGTTACATTAAATAATCTCATTAATAATAAGCACACATAGTATATGTGGTAACTGAAATATATGGTTTGGTTTGGGCTCTTAGAGCCCCCAGAGATCAGACCCATGGCAGAAGAAGTCCAGGTGGTGTTACATCACTCAGTGGTTCTACCCTGTGAAGTACAAGGATTCCCAAGACCAGCCATTACATGGCAGCGAGAAGGTGTTCCTGTGGCGACAGGTTGGTTTGGTTGCAGCCTACCTGTAGTTATTGAAATTGGATCAGTTACCAGTTTAAATTATAAAACAGGAAATATTAATAATATTAATAGTTCAATTAGCAAAAAGTCAATATTTTATCTTTAAATTCTACATCTTGTTGTATCAACACTGTGATTCAGAGCTCATGTGTGACACAAGTGCTTATAGTATAAGACTTTTTGATTAATATTTAGCATATATACCCTATGGTTGTGGATATTTTTTTAGGTCATAGACTGACAGTGCTGCCCAATGGAGCTTTGAAGTTCTCACGGGTCACTCTTGGAGATGCTGGAACATACCAGTGTTTAGCACAGAATGAAGCAGGAACAGCTATGGGAAGAACCAACCTCATTTTACAAGGTACGGCATGTTTACCTGAGTAAGTCAGACAAGTGCCTATACAGTATCTCAAACTAAAGATTCAGTTGCATGTTCATCTCACTGTTTCTCTGACAGTTCCTCCAGTGTTGTCTGTACCTCGTCTGGAGTACACAGCAGTTCTTGGCCAGCCGGTCAGTCTGGAGTGTACAGCAGACGGTCAGCCAAAGCCAGATGTGACGTGGCACAGGGAGCGTAGGCCTGTGGTGGAGGGCACACACCTGAGACTGTTCTCTAATGGCACCCTGCACATCACTGCCACTCAACGCAGCGATGCAGGCATCTACACCTGCTCAGCCCGAAACAACGCCGGTAGAGCCAGCCATGACATCAGACTAATTCTGCAAAGTGAGTTCCACACAATACCAAGAAAATCATTGTTCAAGTGTATATAATGTGCCCCCACCTCCTAAAAATGCAATAAATAATAAATCTTAATTGCTTTCAAACATTAAATATTCTGAAAAGCCCCACACTACCAATTTGTTTTTTATTTTTCTGTATTTTTGTCTTATTTTCCATTAAAATATCTAAACATCCTATCCTAAACACCCATATTAAAAATTATAATTTGACATGAATGTAAAAAAATATATTGATGCTTATACTTAAAATAAATTTAGTGTGGATAAAACAACAGTCTTATAATTCTTATTATACAACACTGAAATGTATACTATTATAATAAAATATATAAGTCTTAAAATTATATATAATATATATATATAATAAGTTTTCCGTATCAGGACTTAATAAAAAAAATAACTGATTCTTTCTAGGTCTTCAAATTTGGAAAATAAAACCTCAGATGAACAACAACACATGACATATTGCGCAGTGTCATTGTTTATTTAACAAAAATATAGCCAAAATAGAAAAGCCATGGGTGACAAAATTAGGACACCCTTACTGTTAAGAATTAAGAGGGTAAGTAGCAGTCAGACTCTGCTAATTAAATGCCTTTGATTAACTTATCATCAGCAAGTGTGAGCACCTCTGTAAAATCAGATGTTTTGGCAGTTTGCTGGTCTGGAGCCTTCAGGTGTGTGTTAACACAATGCCAAGGAGTTAAGACATCAGCAATGATCTTAGAGAAACAATTGTTGCTGCCATCAATCTGGGAAGAATAATACGGCCATTTCCAAACAATTTGAAGTCGATCATTCTACAGTGAGGTAGATTATTCACAAATGGAAGACATTCAAAACAGACACCAATCCTCCCTGGAGTGGACATCCCAGCAAATTCACCCCAAGATCAGACCATGTAACGCTCAGAGAAATGGCAGACAACCCAAGAACTTCACCGTAGACTCCACAGGCCTCAGTTAACATGTTAAATGATAAAATTCATGACAGTACAGTTAGAAAAATATGGGACAAGTATGGCATGTTTGGAAGGCTTGCCAGAGGAAAGCTTCTTCTATCTAAGAAAAGCATAAGTTGCAAAGGTGCATCTGAACAAACCTTAAGTCTTCTAGAACAATGACCTTTGCTAAGACCAAAGTGGAGATGTTTGGCCATAATGCACAGCAGCACGTTTGGGTTCAAACCTAACAAGCATATCAGCACAAACACCTCATACCAAGAGTCACACATGTTGATGGAGGGCTGATGATTTGCAGCTTGTTTTGTAGCCACAGGACATGGGCACCTCACCTGCATTGAGTCGACCATGAACTCTGTATTCCAAAGTATTCTAGAGTCAAATGTGAGGACATCCATTCAACAGCTAAAGCTTGGCCAAGATTGGGTGAAGCAACAGGACAATGATCCCATGAACACCAACAAATTTACAACAGAACGGCTGAAATGAAAAGAATCAAGGTTCTGCAATAACCCAGTCATAGTCCAGAGCTCATCCTGACTGAAGTCATGTGGTGAGAGCTGTGTATAAACAAATGTCCACATTGTAAAGAAGAGTGGGCCAAAATTCTTCCAGAATGATGTGAGAGACTGATAAAAGTCATACAAAAAATTATTACTTAAAGTTATTGTAGCTAAAAGTGGATCTACAGGCAAATGAATCATAGGGTGTTCTAACTTTGTCACACATGGCTTTTCCATCTTGGCTTTGTTTTTGTTAATCAAATAATGACAGTGTGATATGTCATGTGATATTGTTCATCATATTGTTCAGGCTTTATTTCCAAATTTTAAGACTTTCCAAGGACCAGATAATTTTTTATTATCTCCTGATACAGAAGACCATGGAATTTAATAGGGTGTCTTAACTTTTTCACATGACTGTATATGTACCTTGTCTTAAATATGTTTAAATATTTTTTACTGACAATAGGATAAAATATTTGACGAAGGAAATGTTTTTTTACAGCGTAATAAATAGATTAAAAATATGTTTATATTTTTATACTTTATAATTATTTATACAATAGTTCTTTCTGGTCCTCGAATCTGATTGGCTGAGAGCCTTTTCCAGGAGTGTGATATTCTAGTAATAACAGAACTCCAACCGTTTCACTGTTTGTATCACTCAGTTTGCAGCATTTCTCACAGAGAGCATCATGAAATGTAGTTTTAAGAGTTTTTTGGGGAGAGAATGTAGTTGCCTGCGTCCTCGTGCCTACGGCTGAACGACAGCCATGCTGATATACAGATATATCGCACTGCCACTCATGTGATATTGCTCATTTAAAATAAAAATATCCTTAAATATATTTAGCATTACATTGCATTTATCAAACTGTAGTCTTAAGCATTTTAAACCTATTAATGACTTGTATGAAAGGCTGTATGAGTGACATCAACATACATTTTGTTCATAAATATCATTATATCCCTCTCCTCTTAGCCCCACCACAGATTTCTGTTGGTCAGTCAGAGATGTCTGTCATCCAGGGATTTCAAGCACTGCTGCCATGTGCAGCACAGGGTCTTCCAGAGCCCAGGGTGAGCTGGGAGAAACAGGGAGTCCCTGTGCCAACCCTCCCAGGCAAATTCACTCTGCTAAGGTCAGGAGAACTGATTATCGAAAGGGCAGAGGTCAGTAACATGCATTTTATTGGATATAAATGACCAGATTGCCCGTTTAAAATACCCTTCATATGAAGTCATGACATTACTTTATGTGTTTGCAGCCTGGTGATGCAGGTCTGTTCACATGTGTAGCCACCAACACTGCTGGAACAGCTCGACGGGACATTCGCCTGTCTGTTAACATGAGACCTGCTTTTAAAGAGTTACCTGGTGATGTAACGTTGAATAAAGGCCAAAGTCTCACCCTTTCCTGCCATGCTCAGGGTACTCCACCCCCCACCATAACCTGGACAGCCAACAACAAGCCCTATACAGGTGTGGGAGGAGTTTATCATCTTTCCTTCGATACCTTTTTTCCAGCATAACAAGAATGCTCTTGTTTTTGCCCACAGGTGCAAGTGTTGATGGATCTGGCAGAAGTTCAGTGATTATTGACAATGTCACTGTAAGTGATGGTGGCACCTACGTCTGCATTGCAGAGAACACTGTAGGATCCATACGTGCTCTTTCATTCGTGCGTGTCAGAGGTATGCATTTTTTTTCAATTGCGTTGAACAATCCATCAAAAAATGTGTTCAAAAGTGAAAAACAGTGTATGTAGTAGTGTTTGAATGCTTCTAGTCTAGATCAGTGTTTCTCAACCACAAGGGAGCCCCAGCAGTCTTCCAAGGGGGGTACAAAAATGTCTTAAATTATTAAAAAAATTAAGATATCTTTTGTTTTAATTCACTCCCTCAAACTTATTTATTTAACAAGGGTTCCCACAGTGTTGGAGAACGTCTCAGTTATATATGTAACCCTCGTTCCCTGAAGGAGGGAACGGAGACATAATGTCAAGTGACTGACGTAAATGGGATCTCACCCGAGAGCCCAATCACCTTCGAGTGTTAACAAAACAAGCCAATGACAGTTGGTGAGCATGTTTCGCCAGTGCGGGTATAAAAGGAGAGCGCGTGCAAACGCACATCAGTTTTTCGCTGAGGAGCCGAGACTGTGTGCCCCGGCTGTACAGTGGTGGTACAGCAACTGTGGCAACGGGGCGTTACGTCTCCATTTCCTCCTTCAGGGAACGAGGGTTACATACGTAACCGAGACGTTCCCTTTTGGTTAGTCACGTTCGACGTGACGTCAAGTGACTGACGTCAATGGGATCCCTATGAGAATGCCACTATTGCTGACCCCCTCCAGTGCCCTGCAGAAGCCGACAAGGCCCCCACACCAGTTGGGACAGAAGATAGGACAGGGCTTAGGCAGAGATGACAGCCACTACTGTTCCCTAAAGTGGGTATGGATAACACTGGGAAAGCGTACTCCAAGTAGGGGAACGCTACGGAGGCCATATAATGCGTAAGGAGGTACCATGTGGAGATTACACATATGGACTGGCCAAGGGCAGTACTACATATGGAAGTCTCTGAGGTAGACTCAGCCAACCTGGGGTGAGATCAATACACAGCAGAGACGGCAGAAGATCTCTGTCAGGGAAAGACACCGGCTCACCGTAAGGGGAGCCGTACCGTGGAAGAATACACATGTGGGATCACCCGAAGGGGAATCTCTACACATGGGCACCTAGCCCAGCACAAGGGCTGACCTTGGGCAAACACACGAGTGCTGGACCTGGCACTCCGCCACACCTGACTGCCAAGGGTGCGGGAGGAACTTCAACAGGGCCCGGTTCAGACTGCGCAGGTCCAAGATTGTTCGTAACCCACCGCCTTCTTGGGTACAATGAAGTAGGGGCTGTAGAACCCTGACATCATCTCGGCTGGAGAGACCGGCTCTATCATGTCCTTCGCCAACGCAAGACAGGAGCATCTTTGTTCAACACAGAGGTGAACCGAACGACCCTGAACTTGGGAGGACACTGGGTGAACTTGCGTAGCCGAGTCTGATAGTTCTCAGGAGCCAGCGAGACAACCTGGGGAGCGCTAGCCAGGCCCCCAAAGACCGTACAAGCGGGACCAGGGGAGCCACCGACGCACCCGCGGTGGGGTAGCGAAGTGCGTCCCGAAGTGGGGTCTGAGTGTGCGGTGCGATGCTTACCTGGCTCCATGGCTGGGCAGGGGGCATGGGAGAAGGCATCGCGTCCTCGGATCGGACCCTGCTGCCCACTGGTGAAAGGAGAGGGGGACGGGAGTGTGGAGTCTGTGTCTCATGCATTGCCATCCTTGCCCTCTTGGGACCTGGAGAAAAAGGAAACTGCTCTTTTTTTTTGAGGTTTTGGGTACCACTGGCTGAGGAGCCAGTGGAGGAACAGAACAAAAAGGAAACAAAAGATTGTCCACCTGGCCCTCCTCCAGTGGAAGAAGTGGTGCAGTGTCCATCTCCTGAAGAGCAGGATCAAAAGACTCCGGCTCGCCCGTCTCTGGGACGCCGCCTGCCCTGGCGCTTCACGGGCTTGGCAGGGGCGGAGGCGGGAGGTGGAGGGCGCCCTCGGTGACACGCAGACGGAGGGGCTGCAGCCGGTGATGGGGAGGAGACAGCAGTGGACCGCCGGGACAGGATATGTCGAAACGCCTCTGTCTGCTTCTGTGCGGTGGAGAACTGTTGGGCAAAGCCCTCCACCGCTTCGCCAAATAGGCCGGCCTGGGAGATCGGGGAGTCCAAGAAGTGATGCTTGTCAGCCTCCTTCATATCCGCCAAGGTCAGCCGTAGGTGGCACTCCTGGACCACTAACGTGGACATTGTCTGACCCAGGGCGCAGCTGAATCGTCATCTCCAGAGCCTAGCTCGGTCTTTGATGCAGCAATCGACATCCTGTCATCCGCTGGTGCTCCAAACAAGATTCTGGGCCCCGCCCTGTCCGAGGATCCCGCGAGCTCTTCCGGGAACACCAGATGGCGCGATGCGTGGGAAGAGTAGAAGGCCCACGGAGATGCACTCGACAGGGAAGCTCTCATTGTGATCCTCAAGTCACCCTGACCATGAGCTGAAGTAGCTCCCCGAGAACCGGAGGAGCTAGAACGGAGCATGGCAAGGGGGATACCCCTCCATTTGATGAGGAGATATCTGGAGCGCATCATCGAGATGGTCATGTTCCCGCAATGAGAACATGACTCATCCACGAGCACTGCCTCAGCGTGCTGGTAGCCCAAGCATGAGAGACAGCGATCGTGACTGTCAGATGAAGCCAGGAAACGACCACATCCAGAAACACACGATCGGGAAGCCATCTTTAAAAAGACGCCTGTCACTCGTGGAGCTCTTTTAGATATTGCTCTTTTAGAAAAAAACTCTTTTAGAGAAAGCGCTGAAGCACCCAGGGGAGGTCGTGGCAAGACCGTAGTTTGATAGGCTGCAGCATGCTGTGAGAGAAACAGCAGCACTGGATCGGCAACTGTAAATCAAAAAGAACTGGAAAAGCTATGTAAACCCTAAAGAACATTTAGCTGTTAGAATTTCTGAAATTCTGAAACTTTTTAATTTTAATTATAGTTATTTTGTTGCTTATTTTAATCCACAGACAGCCCTAGTTTATATAAATTTTAAAAAACAACAACTGAAGAACCCAATATGTAAGCCAATAGGTTTCTGATGGTACATCTTCTAAGTCAAAAAGGCTGAAAAACACTTCTAGATAATGCCTTGTGACTGTATAATTCAATATGTTAAACTAACTTTTTCTAATTTAAAGAGCTAGCTACTGTTAAGCATACACTCTGTCTTTACAGAACCTCCCATGTTGAGAGGGGAAGCCCACACCTTTCAGATAGTAGTTCAGGGCAAAGCTGCCATGCTGGACTGCGCTGTCAGCGGGGACCCTGTTCCTTCCTTGCGGTGGCACAAAGATGGCCAGCCGATACTTGGCTCTCTGCGGTTTCATCCCCTACGCAATGGCTCTCTGGCTCTGTATAGTGCCACGGTAACCAGTCCTTATTTGTGTGAACAATGACTACATTATTTAGTACTTTGGGGCAACGCTAAAATGATTGAATAAGATTTTAAAGGCTTTTCAAGATGTCAAAGGCTATTTGACCAGCTCACCACTGCACATTCTAATGAAAGAAATGTGTGAGAGGTAAATCTGTGTGTTTTCCAGATAGGAGATTCAGGAGAGTACAGATGTGTTGCTGAAAGTGAGGCGGGCTCTGCGGAAAGAACAATATCTCTGAAAGTACAAGGTAAATTATTTTATTAGAGCCATGTATATCCATATTATTTCCTTCATCTGTATGTTTTAGATTCGCATTTAAAGTAATTTCACATTCTGTACTGTTTTTGCAGTTCCAGGGGGCTACTCAAACTGGGAGGATTGGGGCCCGTGCAGTGCCACCTGTGGGCAAGGCATTCAGGAGCGAATCAGATTCTGTAACAACCCACCTCCAGCCAATGGCGGGCCATCGTGCGAGGGTCCAAATGTGGATTCCAGGAAATGTCAGGCCTCTTTGTGTCCAGGTGCATCTGTGTTTATTGAAAGAAATCATATGGTTTTAAATCCTGATTAGAGAACTGTACACTCTTAAAAATAAAGGTGCTTCAAGATGCCATAGAAGAACCTTTTTGTCTAAATGGTTCCATAGAGAACCTTTAACATCTGTTTCACAAAAGTTTCTTTGTGGCGAAAGAAGGTTCTTCAGATTATAAAAAGGTAAGGAAGAGATGGTTCTTTAAAGAACCAAAAATGGTTCTTCTATGGCATTGTTTTGAAGAACCTTTTAAGAACCTTTATTTTTAAGAGTGTAGGGATGATGTGTTTTTGTAGGCCAAAATCTAGAAACAAGTTAGCATTTTAACATGTCCATCTCTATTGTTTCAATGTTAATGGATTTTTTTTATGGACTTTTGGTTAAAAGCTTGAAATAACGTCTGAGTATAATGCAAGATCAAGATTTTTTCAAGTTTTATTCTATGACATATAGATTCTATACATAAAGGTTATACTGCTTTGTGATTTTATTAAGGCTTTTACTTAAAAGGAAGTTAAATGGGCCAGAGGTTGTCAGGACATTAATTAGATGCATTACCATTTCCAACTGGTAATAACAAATGCATCTCCAGTCAACACTTGTGTTTTGAGATATTAATATGGTTTATGATACTTTTGTTGCCAGAATCGAACAATATTCAAAAGCACTCATTGTAGCATATGCCACCATTACTCCTCGTAACTTTTGCGGACCAAAAAACTCGCCATTTTAGTGTAAAATGTGCCTCAGACTGTCTGTGACGTTACAGACTACAAGAACCCTTACACACTGTCTTTCTTCTCTGTTGTGTAGGCGAGTCTCCGCGGCGTGCACGAGGCAGTCTGATAGGCATGATTAATGAGAAGGAGTTTGGAGTGGCCTATCTGGAAGCCAATATCACAGAGAATGAAGCGGAAGGTACCAGCATGCTGGAGGCCCATGTAGAGAACATTCCTCCAAGTGTTGGTGAGTGTATTTGCATACACAGTGTGTATGCTGACAAGAACAGGAGAAACTGGTCCTTGATTACATGAAAAAAAAAATCCTTTCCATTTGTCATTTGACAAGTGTGCTTTCAAACAGACACAATTAAGAAGTACCAGACAACACATTTAAACTGCCAATGTTCTTTCTCTGACAGTAACACCCTGCTGTTTTATTTTGAATCTATTATTTGAAACCTTCCTGCATTACAGGTCCTTTGTTGCGAGTACTCGTGTCAGTATTTGCCCCAATTTACTGGACAACTGTATATCAATCACCAGAAACCCAAAATGGCTTCTCTCTCACTCAAGGGCAGTTCAGACAGGAATCTCAGCTGGAATTTGATACAGGTTACAGCTTTCCATACTTTGAAGAAGCCTAATTAACATATCTGTTGTTGTAAATGGAACAAAAACACATTTTCTGTTGCTGAGAGGACTTCATTTTGGATTCTATCCATTGAATGTGTCTTCTGCCTTGGAACAACAGGAGAGGTCTTAAAGCTGACTCATGTGGCCAGAGGTCTCGATGCAGAGGGGGCTCTGCTAGTGGACATTGTGATCAACGGCTTTGTTCCTCCTATGCTGTTGACTTCTAATCTCAATCTGCAGGTTGGTCCTTCAAACTCATGTACGTAAGACTCTCTGACTTGCATTCATGTACGCTACTTTTCAAAAATTTGGGGTCAGTAAGAGTTTTTAATGTCTCTTCTCCTCACTAAGGCTGCATTTATTGGATCAAAAACACAGCAACACTGATATTTTGAAATATTTTACAAATTAAAATAACTTTTCTCTTTTAGTATATTTTAAAATGTAATTTATTTATTTGCTGGCAAAGCTGAATTTTCAGCATCATTACTCCTGTCTTCAGTGTCACATGATTCTTCAGAAATCATTCTAATATGTTGATATGGTAGTCAAGAAAATAATTCTTATTATTATCAGTGCTGAAAACAATTGTGCTGCTTAATATTTCTGGTGAAACCAAGAATGAAATATCTTTTGTAACACTTTACTGTCACAATTGATAAATTTAATGCATTCCTGGTGTATAAAAGCATTAATTTCTTAAGCATGTACAAATGTAAAAATAGAAAAGTAGTTAATAAAAATTTACCAAAAATGTAGGTATAGTTAGAAATACTCTTAAAGTGATAGTTTATACAAAAATGAATAATTGAAAAATATTTGATTTTCCTTCTGTCTGTTCATTAGGAGTTTGACGAGTCATATGTGCAGACAGGCTCCGGGCAGCTTTATTCCTGGTCCTCACAGAATCACATGTGGGACAGTGCTCCTCTGACCCTACGATGCAATCATTCTGTGGTTTTTGAAGGGCCGGAGAACCGTCAGGGGCCCCTGCTGCAGCTCCTCAGACTGACAGGAATAAGTAGCACCTACAGCTTTTTCACTCTCAGCCTGGAGTTCAAGATGACTGCCAGTTTACTCATACCAGGTCAGTCCATGGGACAGTTCACCAGTTCACCAAATCATAATTCAATTCAAAAATACATAATCAATGATTCGTTTGTGTGCAGAGGGCGATGGAGAGACATGTCCAAAAGGTTTTGTATTGGACACAGCATCTTATTGTGCCGGTATGTCCTTCCAACAGTTTTAAAATGTATATGCAACTGCATACTAGCTATGAAAGCCCCCATTCTTTTACCAATATTAAAACAAAATTTATTGTTGAATGTAATTGGAATATTTTGTTATTGTTTTGTCTTTTAGATGAGGATGAATGTGCTGTTGACTCTCCCTGCTCACACGCATGTAATAATATTATGGGCGGTTTCTCCTGCGCGTGTCCTTCTGGATTCACCATCTCTACCGAGTCCAACACCTGCCAAGGTCAGATCTTTATTAATCATAAGTTCTCCAATTGAAGTTAAAATTTTAGTTAAAATGATCTATATTAAGAAATGTTTTGGTTTAATGCAAGTTAACTTTTAAAGCCAAAAATTAAAGATACAGTATTTTGATGGCACTATCCATAATAAAGTTCAAATGTTCCTAGAAGATATTAGCACATTTGACTGGAAGGCAGTGAAAAGTTAATCTCTGTTTTCTTGGAAAAAGAACAGTTGCTTACTGTGATTTCTGTTGTGATTCAGATATTGATGAGTGCACCCAAGGTTCCCACTTGTGTCACCCCAACCAGCAGTGTGTGAACACTGTTGGGACATATCGCTGTCAAGCTAAGTGTGGCCTGGGCTTCAAACCCAGTTTAGCTGGCACCAGCTGTGAAGGTCAGTTTAAAATATGGTGGTCAATGGATAATGGATGGATACTTTATTAGCTTAATTCAATTCTCAAGTCAACAACAATTAGAAAAGTCATTGAGATTTCCACAATGAAACTCTTTAGACTGAATTGTTCTAGATACATGAACTATCCATAATGTAGAGGAGTAAACTGACCAAACTTTTCCTTCAGATGTGGATGAGTGTCAAGAGTCAGCAGTCTCTCCATGCCAGCAACAGTGTTTTAATACTCTAGGCTCCTACCGTTGCACCTGCCATCCAGGATACCAGCTGGTGGGACATCGCTGCCTGGGTCAGTGTCACTTTGTAAAACCATATTGAATTTACAGGTTAATTGGTGTTGTTTAATGGAGTTTTTGAATAGCATGTCTCACGGGATTTACACTTTTCAGAAACTGAGACTCTAAGACTTCCTTCGGACCAGTTAGGAATGATTAGATGCACATTGTTTTACACTGTGGGAGATTAAATTATGTCATCATTTATTCACCTTCATGTCAATATTCACCAAAACTGAAACTGGAACATAAAAGATATTTTGAACAGTGGGAGCCAAACAACATTGAAGCCCATTGACTTCCATTGAGGCATTCAAATATCTATTGTGTTCCGCAAAAGAAAGTCATACAGGTTTGGAACAACATAAATGATGACAGAATTTTTTTTTTTTCAGACTATACCTTTAAATATATATTTTATATTTTTAATTTCCTTCAAATTCTTTCAGTGCGCAGTTATGAGGAAATTTCAACAAACACGCCAAGGGTGGAAGATGCATAGACATTTTTGAATGACTCAGGCAATATTGTGCTAAAAAGATATTAACAGAATCAAAACTGTAGCTTAGTAAGCTTCCATTTTACTTAACATCATTCATGCTCGTTTATAATCAGATATAAATGAGTGTTTGAGGAATGTGTGTCCAGCACACCAGCAGTGCCGAAACACAGATGGAGGATATCAGTGTTTTGACAGCTGCCCAACTGGCATGACCGCAGCAGAAAATGGAGTGTGTGTGGGTAAGGAGTCACTCGATTAAAACCCTGTTACTTCAGCAAATCAGTTTATTTTAAATGAGACGTGCCCTCTGTTCCTCGCAGACATAGACGAATGCCAGGATGGCAGTCACATGTGCCGCTACAGCCAAATCTGCCAGAACACAATTGGTGGGTATGGATGTGTTTGTCCTCGAGGCTACCGCTCTCAAGGTGTAGGTCGACCTTGCTTAGGTAAGGGTCATAAACACAGTCAAATTAGGTCTAATTAGGTCTAATTATGAAAAAAAAAACTGTCTGAAGTCACTCACATTTATAAACTATGTAAAACTAATGCATGTTTATTTTTTGGCATTGCAGATATTGATGAATGCGCGCAGGTGCCCAGCCCTTGTGCTTTTCAATGCCGGAATGTTCCAGGCAGCTTCCGCTGCCTTTGTCCACCAGGGACGGTCCTTCTGGGTGATGGTCGCTCATGTGCTGGGCTTGAGAGAGGGCATATCTTTACCAACAGTACCCGGGTACAAGCCAGGCTGCGGCCCCAGCTGGTATCTACTTTAGAGCGACCTTACCTCAGTCGCCTCTCAGTCCTACCAGAGCACCTTGGATCTTCACGTCGTCCTAGGCATGAATGCCCAGTTGGATACACCAGCAAGGATGGTACTTGCACAGGTGTGTAACATTACACTGTATTTTGAATTAAAAATTCTTTTTTTATTTATTTTATTTTAATTTTATTTAAACCACTTGACTTAAATACCCTCAACCCTGAACTTTATTTTATTTTGTTTTTAATTTATATATTCAAGACTTTAATTTACCAGAACAATCTTTCTGCTTTCACAAAGATATCGATGAATGTGCATTTAAAAAGCCTTGCCAACATGAGTGCAGAAACACAATAGGAAGCTACCAGTGCACTTGCCCACCAGGATACCAACTATTATCCAATGGCCGAACATGCAAAGGTGAGTCTTTTGCACTTTTTATTTAAAAAACAAAGATCTTTCATTAACTCGGAGACACATTCCTGTATATGAAGCCTTTTTTCATGTGGAAAAAAAGTCTGAAAATCAACTTTTCTTATAGATATTGATGAGTGCACTGTGCAAGGTGTTCAGTGTGGCCCAAATCAAATGTGCTTTAACACACGGGGGGGCTACCAGTGTCTTGACACACCCTGTCCCACCAGCTACCAAAGAGGACGCAATCCAGGGTAAGATTTACTTGTAATATAATGAATGAAAACCTCAGTAAAAGAAATGAATGAAAAAATTTTTTTTTTTTTTTAAATGTATTTAGGGGTTCAAGTGCGTAGTGCTGAAACCCTATTGTAATTATTAGAATGGTCACGGATCAGAAATCTCCACATAAAACTGATCATGCAGACCAACCCGTATGTACTAGAGACTTGAAACTTGGAGGTATGGTAGTACTCTCATCACCTACAACGTGACCGAGGCTCGCCCCAATCGGTCTGATGGGGGCGCTACAGTGATCAAAAGTACAAAATCACTCATAACTCCTAAACCGTCAGTCGCAGACTCAAATGTCTAATGTTGTTGGAATCCTTGGCTCACGTTGGACAAAACACATGCCTCAGATTTGATCGTGTGCGTGGCAAAGTTTTAGCACCTGTTAGACAAACTTAACGGAGGCCAATCGGAATGAAACTCGGAGGGCCTGTTCGACTCACAGTCCCAAAGGTCTGAGAGAAATTTGAAAGAAATCGGCCACTGGGGGGCGATATCACATTTTTCAAGGGCGTAAGCAATTGTATGTCGCAAGGTTTTTCGCATATACACACAATATTCATATCATATGTTATAACTCCTCATTCCAGACGACTTTGCCTCTAGAATCACAGCTGTCAATCAAATCGTTTGCTAAATGATTGAGAAGATGTAAAAAACCTACTTTTGTGAATTATTCCTAGGTTTATTGCTCAATCTGGAAAAAAAACACTGCAGTACAATTCTCTGGACTCTCTAGACCAATAATTATTAAAAAATGTTGAAATTTACCCTATGGAAAGCTATGATGGAGTCCTTTAGAAATGGTGCCTGTCCAAATTTACCCCAAATCCTATAAAGCCTCAAACTCAAAACTTCACGAAACCTGCTGAGCACATGTGACAGGTGATTGAAAACAAGCTGTCGCTATAACAGTCATAAACACCAAAAACCATTATATTTCTTTGGTAAATTACCTGGATTTGTCAAAAAAGCTTTTTTAATCAGACTTTCTAAATAATATGTCTTTTTCCTTATGTGCTTAAATGCCTTGATCCTCAGTAATAATTGCTGCCTGCAGCTATATTTTTATTTACTTTTATTATTATTTATTTATGAATGAATAATTCATGATGTAAAGATGTGTACACTCTTTTTATGTGTACACACTTTTAAGAGTCATTACATTTTTCTTGAAAATGCTATAAAAGGTTTTCAAAACCAGATTTAAACTCTATGAATACTTACCATGTTTCCCCCTTTTTACCAAGTTTTTTTTTCTTTTTTCATTTCTCTAACATGGACACTCTTATTGACCAATATACATTTGCTCTATTGTTTTGATCCCAGCACCTGCTACAGGCCTTGCACTTCCAGACTAGATTGTGGCTCCACAGGCTTTCCTCTGCTCCAATACAAGCTCCTCACTCTTCCTCTGGGCATACCAGCACACCACAATGTGGCCCGTTTGTCAGCTTTCTCTGAATCAGGTGTTCTCCAAGACCACACATCCTTCACTATCCTGGAGCAAGGAGGGGAAAATGGAGATAGGCCATTTGGCATCAAGGACGAAGCAGGAAGAGGCATCATATTCACAGTAAAGCCTTTAGACTGGCCCGGCCTGGTGCGACTTCGGGTACAAGCCACTACACTGTCAGACCAGGGGCGCATAACCTACCAGAGTATCTTTATTATCTACATCTCCATATCCAAATACCCCTACTGAGTGTGCAAGACTGCACAGGATGTACTGTTGCTTAATGGGACATGGGAGAAGCATTAGTAAATGAACTCGATTCCCACCTATTTATGTGCCCTCTTGTGGAGTGGAATGTTGGATTAATGAATTATCATCAGGATAATAAATACATTGCACATTTTATTATTACTATTATTTGAAAATATTGTAGTAGCTTTGAAATCTTACCTGGGCTCTTTTGTTTTCAGTTTTGTGCAGTTATGCCTCCATTTTTGTGGTAATGAATCGGGATACATCCGGTATTAAAACAACAACAAAAATAATAGCATAAGCCATTTCCAATTGACATTTTGACCAGGCTTCAGTTTCAGTGTTACATGATCACCAACTATTTTCCTACATTAAAATTGATTACTGGTATGTTTAGATATATTTACTTATATGTTGTATTGATATATTTTTGTACATTGAGTGTACTCTCGTATGTGAATGAGTGTGTGTGTGTGTGTGTGTGTGTGTGTGTGTGTGTGTGTGTGTGTGTGTGTGTGTGTGTGTGTGTGCGTGTGTGTGTGTGTATGAATTATTGCGAGCGTGTTTGCAGTGTTTGTGAATATTGATATGGTTGTGCTCTCTCTGCTCATTACTCCTTGAAACTGAAATGTGGATCATAAAAATTATTTTAAAAATACTATTTTAGGCAAGCAGACCCATCTTTTTGACATTAAACACCATCCCCTTTTAATCCTTATGTCAGGATATGCATAGGAATTCATTGCGTTTGAATTTTAAAATGCTTTAATTTATTAGCAGCCACACATGGTTTGGATTACAGCTATTTACAAACAATTGTTTGTGATGCTTTTTCAGCAGTACTGAAGGAGTTCGCACGGATTGGCTCTTGTTGGTTGGTTTCCCTTCACTATTTGATCCAGCTCACTTTTGCGGTTGCAATAAATTTGCATTTGATCATATTTGAATGTCATATGCAGTTTGCATACATATCAATAGGTTAATATGTTTCTAGTATTCCCCTGGTTTCTTTTTCCCTGTTTTTTTGTCTGACCCTGAACTGTATGGCATTTCAAAGAAAGAGAAAATTCATCTAACATAATGAACATGAAATCTTAATGAACATAATCAGAAGCTCTTAAACCACGTAAAAACAAAACAAAAAAAAACATTCTGGCATTGACAGAATGATTTAATCTGATATGTGCATCGAGATTATCAACATTTTCTTTCATCAGATACATACAGCATAACAAGGCATATTTTTTTGTATTACAAATATTTACAAAATATTGTGATTTATGCTTGAAATATTAGCTTGACATTATTTGACAAATACCCATGCTTTCATATCTCAGTTGTTAGATTGTTTTTTTTTTCTTTTTCAAAAGAGAGTTTTATTTGACCGTTGAACCTGGGCTGGAGGCAACAACTCAAATGCATTGTTTTTATGATTGTGTTTTTCTTAAGTAAAAAACAAAACAAAAACATAGTTTTGAAAATACAGTTTTGGCTATATTTGCATATTTATATTAATAATGTACAAACATGTCAACTACAAGTCCTTCAGGAAACCTGAAAGTTTCAAAGTCTGGTCAACATTCTGTATCAGTTCTTGCTCAAAGTCCCAGACTCTTTTGTCTACAAAGAGTTGCTCTTTGGTAAGATGCCCCTGCAGTGGGACTCTCACATGTACAATCCTACATACATTAAATGGTACATGGAAACTGCCTCCAAAGTTTTTCAAAGAGGAGTGTACTGAAGTTTGCTGCACCTTCCTTGGGTTGACAATCATCTTTGTGGGATTGTAAATGTTCTTTCGACTTGGTTCTCTGTAAATGTGCTCCATGATATTGACACCTGAAATATTATTCCATTCAGCTCGTTTGAACTTCCCACTCTCCTCAAACTGTGTTTTAGGGAATATGTGGTTCTCTATGAGGAACACCCCTATATTGGGATGAGCAGACTGGAGGTCCTCCATTAGAGATGGTAAATTGGCGTGTTTGTAAGGCATGATGATTTCATCAATGTCATTCAGGAGAACGTACTTGGACTGGTACATGTGCCTGTAAATGCACTCATTGAGTGTTACTAACTGACCATAATACTGAATGTCTCCCTTGTGCTTCTTGATGTTCCAGCCTGATGCAGGGTTCAGAAACTGGTTGATAGGCCATGGAACGATCTCCAGTATCCCCTCTGTTTCATAATGTTTTAAGAGCTTTTCCAAGTCTGGTCCACAACTAGTTTTATAGATGACCACATGCTGTACACCCAGAAGCTTGTACATCTCCATCGTTTGAGCAAACTGCAGTACATTGTTGTAGTCGCCAAAAAGGTTAGAGATACAAACAGTGAAGTTAAACTTGAAAGTCTTTTGTACAGCCTTATTTTGTATTGGCAGATATTCCATTTTGAGGTCGGCTGAATCTTTCTTATCAGCTGTTATGAGGACATGAGTTGCATTTTGCATGTGTTTACCTTTACAAATCACATCTGAGGCACCAAACGGAAAGCTAAAATGGTCACTGTGTATCTGAACATCTGTGTGAACAGTTTTGCAGACTTGTTCAGCGCTGCAGTAAACACAGTAAAGGGGCTGAAGACTGTTTCTTTTGATTATGGTGATGACTCGAATGACCCCATCCAGTCTGTAGTCGATAAATGCAGACACCATGAAATGCTCCGAGTCTTTGATGGGTGTTATTAAATATGAAGCCTCTGGGATTTTGAATTTATTATTTGATGGAGGAGCTTTTCTTGTTGGAGAAGCTTGTATGTAATATGTATGACTGTTCATGAGCACTAAAACTAGAATGCCAATAATACTGACAATTAATAGTGAAAGAAGCATTTTTTGGAAGCCTTTTCCCATCTGGCCTTTAGTTGCTGTGGAGTAAAGCAAAGAAATGTCAAAACAATCCAAAATACTTCATTCCTAAAGCAATGGTATTTGTTGAAAGATATTTGTAAAAACAAACAAAAAAATGCCTTAGTTGTTTAATGAATTTTGGGATCTTGGATTTCACTGTCTTTTTTTCATAGGTTATCAAACCAGACTGAACTGAATCACTGATGAAAACTGATGATAAATAAGAAAGACTGCCCTTTCTGGTTTGATTTCTCTTTATGGTTTATGTAACTTGTGCTATTTGCAGGGCTAGTTAATGTCACAATGCTTTCATCATCTATTAGGGTGATTCAAAAATACTTTTAAAGTTGTCATTTTTACAATTACATTTTTGATTAAGAATTTTTGATAATTTTAAGATAAAAATGTCAGTGTAAATGTCTGATTGTAAACAGTCTCAAAAACACTAAAAAGGACAAAAAAATATCTACAGGTAGGTTATTATTTGTTACAAAAATCGAATAAAGAGTAAAGCAATTACGTTTAAAACAGAATATATGGAGAGAAAGAAATGGTCAAGGTATTGATGTAACCAGGAAGCAGGGAGCTATTTTGCCGTCATGTGACCAGGACAACGTGAAGCAGAAAATACCTCTTTAGATGCTCATCATGACTATGTGTCAAGATAATTTAAATACCACAGTATCACATACTTTGATCTGTTTACAAAAAAACAAGTGTGTTCAGCTCAGATAGAAGAGCCTTAATAAATTCTTAATAATCATCTAAAAATATAAATATTTGTAAATAATTAGTTTACTCTCATTTGCCTAAGTATTTAAGTAGCCTACTTAGTTGATGGTTACATTTTAGAGTCGTTAATCTTTATATATTAGGCCTATTATTTTTAATGCATGGAACCAAAATTAATACAAACATTTGTACATTTTAAAGTCAATTTTAAAAAAATATTTCTCTTTTAAAAGACCTTAGCCTCATTTGTCATTAATTAAAACATATATAGTCTATAGCTATAGGCTTTTCTGCTTTTTTAATAATCGCGTTCAACACATTTCGTTCCAATGTAGCCTAAATATCATACTTGATATATTTTTGCTTGACCTGACTGACCGAAACAAAATACTTCCTGAATCATCCCTGTTGCTGATAATTATTCCCAAATCAAAATAGAAAAAAATAGATCACATAGTAACAGTACCTTTACTCACGATATAAATAACGTTGTCGTGTATGAATTCCGTAAAGAGATTTAAAAAATGAACACGCAAAAATCCGTAGGACAAGATGGACAAACAAAACCTTTTCTGTGTTAAAGAGACACGCAACTACACTTGTAGCCCAAGTAATCTGAAGTCATGCTACGGATTTACGAATGCCTTCAGCTATGACATGATCATTTGATGCATCAACCCCGCAGTTCCTTGCTGATTAAAATTTACCCCATACACGATGCACATTCAAGCATATTGGCAAAATTCGCTCAATGCAATGAAATACGTCGTTAAATACGTTTAAAATCGTTAATATCTGCAAACAATACCTGCAATAGCGTGTCATTAATTAAGACGTTACATTATTCCCTTAGATACGGCTGGAGTCCAAGTGCTTCCAGTAAACGAGTCAGAGCAACAGAGCACGTTTACATGCACACCAGTAAGCTGATAACTCACAAATATAAGCTTATAAAAATAACCGGTTTTCCCCGTTTACATGCACATCACTGACAGCGCAAGTAACCTGCGTTTACATGACTTCATCAGGTTATTTCCCTGTAGTCAGGGATGGGCAGTATTTATGATAAATGTAGGCTATTTAAAATACGTATTTGAAATACAAAATACGGTCCCACTTTATATTAGGTGGCCTTAACTACTGTGTACTTACATTTAAATTAATCATTTGGTACAATGCACTTATTGTGTACATACATGTTTTTACATTGTACTTATATTTTTAAAAATACCTATATGTAGTTACACCTGTAATTAATTTCTGTAATTACATTTATAATTACACTGTCGACCCATCCTTTCCACCTTAACCCACCCTTAAACCTACCCATACCACCAAACCTGTCCCTAACCTTACCCGTATCCCACCTCAATAGCAGCAAAAGTGTTTTGCAATACAATATGACCACAATAAGTACATTGTACTTATTTTTTGATGCAAGTACATAGTAGTTAAGGCCACCTAATATAAAGTGTGACCTAAAATACTATTTTGATAAAATAACAAAACAATCTAAAAAAAAAAATCTGTATTTTGTATTTAAATACTTTTAAGCTTAGTAGCCTACTTTTGTATTTTCAAAATACATAAAATACTTTTCGAATGAATGATGCATTTATATAGCACTTTATTGTGTATTGCTGTACACCCAAAGTGCTTTACAATCATGTGGGGGGGGTCTCTCCTCAACCACCACCAGTGTGCAGCATCCACAGGACAACGGCGCCAGTGCGCTCACCACACACCAGCTACAGGTGGAGAGGAGAGCCAGTCATAGAGCCAATCAAGTGGATGGGGATTATTAGGAGGCCATGATTGATAAGGGCCAGTGGAGGGAATCTGGCCAGGAAACCAGGATTACACCCCTACTCTTTACTATGAGTGTCATGGGATTTTTAATGACCACAGAGAGTCAGGACCTCGGTTTAATGTCTCATCCAAAAGACTGTGCTTTTTGCCAGTATAGTGTCCCCATTACTATACCGGGGCATTAGGACCCACACAGACCACAGGGTGAGCACCCCTGCTGGCCTCACTAACACCTCTTCCAACAGCAACCTAGTTTTCCCAGGAGGTCTCCCATCCAGGTACTGACCAGGCTCAACCCTGCTTAGCTTCAATGGGCAACCAGTTTTGGGCTGCAGGGTGATATGGCTGTGGCCAGTCAACCTCTTTATTATGCAGTTGATTTCCTGTGTCAACTAGTTCTGACATACTGACATATAGTTGGATTGACTTTGGACTTTCTATATTCACATATTTAGGGACCGTCTCTAAAGTTACAGGTGCATCTCAATCAATTAGAATGTTGTGGAAAAGTTCATTTATTTCAGTAATTCAACTCAAATTGTAAGTCATTCTCCTCAAATGCTATTGAGCTTTAAATTTGCATTTGAGCCCATTCGGTACTGAAAAATAGCAATTTTTACATATGATTTAGGCTACAGTAGATTTTAATAAATATCAAAAATGTAAAAGGTGTGCATTATAGTTGTACATATATACTCTGCATATTTTGCATGTCTCCCTTAGTTAACACACCCAATTCAGATAACCAGCTCGTTAGAAGTGAGCTCCGTGCATGAACTGTGTTCCGATTGACATGCTCCCTACACAGTGTTCATTGCGCACTAATCCCTGAGCAGGGGAAATCTGTTGAAATTTATTTCACTTCGGAACATTCATTCACGGATTTGTGCTTCACACACAGACGAAACTTACTAGAGAAGTGTCAAGTGTGACAATATACCTCTGTAAATAAATAGAATTTAAATTCACTTCTCGCACACTTTAATGCCACTTCTCAGGGCACTTATTAAGGTCGACCAGAGCAACTGTTGGAGGCGATAAGAAATACATATGAAAATTGTATAGCGGGGAGGGCACGAGGACTGTAATTGGAAACCTTTGATGTATTTAATGTAGTCTCTGGTATTCTGATCTTGAGTTTATGTCCGTTCAGGGGGCATGGCTTTGGACGGCGATTGCAGGGAGGGTGGGACGTTCACTTTCAGTGCTATCAGGCTAAAGTTAGTATTTTCCGAGATCTCCTATTGCACCTTTAAACATTCACAGCGCTATTTACTTTGTCAGCTTAGCAATTCAGGATTTTCTGTCAAATTCATGCTATTTTGCTGTGTATAAAACATACAAAATGCTTGAGATTGTTATTGCAGTTCTATATACATTATATAGCATGCTTGTCGCAGCATCAACTGTTTCCCCCATGTTTAAAGGGGTGGTTTACTGCTTTTTTTCTTTGCTTGATTGTGTTTATGGGGTGCAATATAACATGTCTTCGTGTTTCGTTTGTTAAAAAACGCCTTATTTTTCATATATTTCACCTTTATTGTAAGCCGCTATCTCCTCTGTCATTTGAACGACCGGTTGACTTCCTGATTCTCTGAAACCACTCCCTCAGAAACAGGCGATGGGCTCAGATTGGTTAGTTGGGTCGGTGTGTTGTGATTGGCTAAACTGCGTACTGCACGTTGTCCGGAAACGTCACGCCTATTACCTTCACGAGCGACAGCTGCACGTGCTGCGGTCAAATGTAAATAATGGTGTCAATATTGCCGTATCAGTTTGAGCCAGAATCAGACCCAGAAAGCGGTAATGAAGAGAGTCAAGCAGAACTTCCGCAAGCATGGCTCTTACAAACGTTTCTGAATGGAAGTTTGCTGTCGTGATTACATATCATTTTTTGAAGTTAGTACACGTTTGTCTTATACACACAAAATAGCATTGAACTAACTGGCTACTATAACCAAACCGCGTTGGCTTGTGTTTACGCTCTTGATCAAATCGAAAAATTACGTCAGAAAGTATACATGAAAAATACATTTACGAAATTAGTACATAATTACAAATTCGGGTCCAAAATGTTTGTACGCGTTTGTCATAGACACACGAAATAGCATTTAACTGACTGGCTACTAAAGCCAGCATTGGCATTTGTTTACGTCCTTGATAAAACTAAAACATTACGTCTGAAATTATACATGCAAATACATTTAAAATTATGAAATCTTATTTACAGGTTGTGGCCCAACAACAACTGCTCCATGTTTTAGTAATAGTTTCTGTGTGAATCCGGCATTGAACTCGTGTAGATTCTGGAAGCTGTCTTCTGTAAAATGCGCAGCACAGAGAGCTAAATTAGGATTGTAACTGTCAGGAACATAATCAAACATAAATTTTAACCGTTGTTGACGAACTACAGCATCAGTAGGAAGCCCGAACACAGAAGACCTGACAGCTGGGTGAAAATAACACCGTTTCGACGGCATGGCTACAACTCTCCACTATAACTCTTCCTCTGCGACAAAGCCGCAGAACATGGCCTTGCCCCCTTTTCTGCATGTTCCGGAGGGAGGGGTTGATGGGTTTATTTCGTATGCAACCCGGGAAGTATCTCGTTGTAGTCCCATATGAGTCGTTTTTGTAGGCATTAAACTTCCTGATTTTTAAAAGACATAAAAATATTGCTATATAAAAAAGATATCTCCGCTTACGTTGAACTTTCAGCGCAGCAACTTTGCAGATACTGTTCATGCACCAACAGCAACAATACACACTATTTAAAATGAAAAAAGTGAAATCGCAGTAAACCACCCCTTTAAAGTTTATAGCCTGCACAACAAAAATGGGTATCAAAATGATCTATTTCCTAGCAAGGGGAAAATAACCATTTTAATAATTATCTCTAGCACTGGACATTAGAGCTAGCCAGTCAGGCTTGATATTTGTTTTGTTTTATTTTGGTCAAATTTTGGTTTTATCAACTAGCTGGTCAGTTGTATTTATTCAACTTTAAGCATGGGTGATATGGCAATGTAGCTATATGTTGGTGATATATAAAGTGTGAATGACACAGGTTCAATATATCAATGCAGGTTTTAGTGAGCAGGACTTATTGACCCATTAGGGAGATTAAAAACATGACTAATAAAGCGAGAGATGAGTGAATAAAAGTGCAGTATGCTGTGAAAGAGAACTCAAGAGTTCAGTTGGCCAACTCACATTCTGAAAGGCAGCTTTCTGTGTGCGCGCCCCGAGACAAACTATATATAATGGTAATGATAAAGATACAGGGTCCCATTTTACAATAAGTGGCTTTAACTACTATGTACGTACATTTAAATTAATCATTTGATACAATGAACTTGTACATACATGTTTTTACATTGTATTTATATTTTTTAAAAATACCTGCATGTAATAACATCTGTAATTTCTGTAATTACATTTACTATTACATTGTTGACCCATCCCTTAGGCTGATGATACATGGGGCAACTTTTTAACAATGTTGCCATCAACAGGCAACTAGGGGCCTGTTTCACAAAACTGGGGCCTGTTCCATAAAACAAGTTTACCAAATAAGCCAGGCTTATTTCAGTAATTCTGACTTATTTTCACTTGATTTTGTTTCTGAAAGCAAAATTACCATAGCTCAAGCTCAGTCACTGTGGCAACTTATGCTGAGAAATTAACGAGGGGTGCGTT
The DNA here is from genome assembly GCA_036784905.1 of Acrossocheilus fasciatus. Lineage (NCBI taxonomy): Eukaryota > Metazoa > Chordata > Actinopteri > Cypriniformes > Cyprinidae > Acrossocheilus > Acrossocheilus fasciatus. The sequence goes on from CM071945.1 coordinate 17,540,265, forward strand.
TCCCAAAAGCATCGTAAGCCAAAGAAGTTCGTAAAAACGATCGTACGACTGATCTTAATATTACGGTCTGTTTCCCAAAAGCATCGTAACCTAAGTAGCACTTGAAAATCATCGTAGATCTACGAGTACCACAGCCACAGCCATATCACCCTGCAGCCCAAGACTGGTTGCCCACTGAAGCTAAGCAGGGCTGAGCCTGGTCAGTACCTGGATGGGAGACCTCCTGGGAAAACTAGGTTGCTGTTGGAAGAGGTGTTAGTGAGACCAGCAGGGGGTGCTCACCCTGTGGTCTGAGTGGGTCCTAATGCCCCAGTATAGTGACGGGGACACTATACTGTAAAAAAAAAAGCACTGTCTTTCCTGACTCTCTGTGGTCACTAAAAATCCCATGGCACTTCTCGTAAAAGAGAAGGGTGTAACCCTGGTGTCCTGGCCAGATTCCCTCCACTGGCCATTGTCAATCATGGCCTCCTAATAATCCCCATCCACTTGATTGACTCTATCTCTCTCTCCTCTCCACCTGTAGCTGGTGTGTGGTGAGCGCACTGGCGCCGTTGTCCTGTGGCTGCCGTCGCATCATCCAAGTGGATGCTGCACACTGGTGGTGGTTGAGGAGAGACCCCCCACATGATTGTAAAGCGCTTTGGGTGTACAGCAATACACAATAAAGCGCTATATAAATGCATCATTCATTCGTTCATTGGAGTAATCGTAAAGCCCTACGTGCATCATAAGAAGACAGAATTATGAGGTCACCTGCAGGACAGTTGGCAGTGATTATAATTAAAGCTTTTGACTGTACTTTATTGTACACTTTATTACTTTTTTTTTTATGAATTTATAAATGAAATAATTCAAAATGGCAGAAAACAAAAAAATAGATAAACACGCTTCAAAGACTGGGAAAAATAAGGATAAACTAAAAACAACAACACACACACACACACACAGACACTTGACCCTCTATCAATTGCATATTTATTCTGCTAGCTTTTCTTGAAAAACTAACACTAGCTTTCTTTTTTCTATTCTATCTACGTGTTTCTTATAAAAAAATAAAAAACAATAAAAAACAAACAAACAAACAAACAAAAAAACACTAGGCTACTTTTTTCTATATTCTATCTACTCGTTTTCTTTAAAAAATAAATAAAATAAAACATTGCTACGTGTACTGTGTTAGGCTAACCGAGACTTGTCATAGCACTTGCATGTTGTTGCTCTTTTGTTGGTTTTGATTGCTTCTATTGTCCTCATTTGTAAGTAGTTTTGGATAAAAGCGCCTGCTACATGACTAAATGTGAATGTAAATTATATTATATTATATTATAGTCGAACCATCTGGTGAGACGCAGGAGAACCCTAGGCAGGAAGCACACCATAGTCCTAGTGATCTCTCAGTGCCGGCAACCTCCCAAGATCACACGAGGAGAGCCTCTAACGCCATTCCAGAAAGCCCACCCCAGCCAACGAAGGAAAGAATCAAGTGGCCCAAAATGAGTGATGGGAAGGAGTGGTCCATGTTAGATGAAGATCTGGACAAAGTGCTCGGAGCGGTGCAAGCAGGATCAGCGGAAAGGAAAGTGGATTTACTGACAACCATCACCTATAATGTGGCAAAGGAACGGTTTGGAACAGTGCCAAGGAGAGAGAATAAAGCAAGACCAGAAAAGCAGGACAACAGAAGAGAAAGAAAGATCAGACAACTTAGGAAGGAGATCAAAACCCTGAGGAAACAATTCAAACTGGCAAGCACAGGAGAAAAGAAAGGAATTAAAGAGCTGACAGCCAGCCTCCGCGAGCAGCTCATCAGAACAAGAAGAGCAGAGAGGTTCAAACAGAGGCGGAAGAAGCAGGAAGCTGCTCGAGCCCAGTTTATAAAGGACCCCTACCACTTCACCAAATCACTTCTGGGGGAGGCGAGGTCGGGGACTCTAACAAGTTCCAAAGAGGAGGTGGAGCAGTCTGTTGAGGAGGCATTCAGTGACGCTACAAGAGATGATGCCCTGGAAGGAAATCATGGGCTTACTAACATCGACCCACCTACCACATCCCTCAGCACAGAGTGTCCATCACGGAGAGAGGTTCAAGAGGTAGTTAATCGCACAAGATCATCTTCTGCTCCAGGTCCCAGCGGTATACCGTATAAAGTATACAAAAAGTGCCCTAAGCTCCTCCGAAGGCTGTGGAAGCTTATGCGGGTAATTTGGTCCAAGGGAACCATTCCAACAAGCTGGAGAAGGGCGGAAGGGTGCTTTGTGCCCAAAGAACAGGGATCCACACAGATCGGCCAGTTCCGAACTATCTCCCTACTTAGTGTGGAGGGAAAGATTTTCTTTGCTGTGCTTGCGAAGAGAATGAGCGCTTACATGATCCAGAATGGATATATTAACACCTCTATCCAGAAGGGCGGTGTTGAAGGGTTCTCCGGGTGCTTGGAGCATACAGGGGTCCTCAGCCAACTCATCCAAGAAGCGAAGGAGAAGAAAGGCAGCCTAACAGTTGTCTGGCTTGACTTTTGCGAATGCATATGGGTCTATTCCCCATAACTTGATCCAAGTTGCTTTGGACTACTACCACATCCCACATAACATCCAGGGCATGATCACCAGTTATCTGAGAGACATCAAGTTACGATTCCAGTCCGCCAAGTTTACAACAAAGTGGCAGCCAGTGGAGAAGGGGATAGTGACAGGATGCACAATCTCTCCCATCCTGTTCATCATGGGAATTAACCTGATCATCTCAGCAGCGAGTACAAAGTCAAGAGGGCCGAAGACCGCAGCAGGATGTCAACAGCCAGCAATCAGGGCATTCATGGATGATCTTACCGGGATAACACCAACTCACGTGCAGGCAAGATGGGTCCTGGCAGAACTGGATCGTATGGCTACTTGGGCAAAGATGGTCTTTAAGCCCAAGAAATCAAGGAGCCTGGTGATCCAAAGGGGTACAACAACTGGAAGGTTCAAGCTACTTGTTCAAGGGGAAGTGATCCCGAACATTCAGGGGAACCCAATTAGATGCCTTGGAAAGTGGTATGATGATTCCCTGTCAGATAAGAACGGCATCTCCAGCACCGGAAAACAAGTTGAAGAATGGCTGAATAAGATTGACAAGTCTGGCCTGCCTGGGAAATACAAGTGCTGGATCTACCAACATGGCCTGCTCCCAAGACTCATGTGGCTTCTCACTGTTTATGAGGTGCTTCTATCAACTGTTGAAGGAATGGAGAGAAAGTTCATCAAGCACCTTAGAAGATGGTTGGGAATACCCCCGAGCTTTACATCCTTGGGGCTCTACATAAGGTCAGGCCAGCTCCAGCTTCCCCTGTCATCAGTGGTGGAGGAGTTTAAAGTCGCCAAGTGCAGACTGTCCCTGACATATAGGGACTCTCAAGACCAACTCACCAGGGAAGCAGGAATTAGAACAAGATCTGGTCGTAAGTGGGCCGCTAGCACGGCAATTAACCAGGCAGAATGTTCTCTTAGGACTAAAGACATCATCGGAAACCCTTGCAGTGGAAGACAGGGTCTAGGAACAGCACATTTCCAGCAGTTGTCAAAATCTACCCTCAGGGAGAAGAGAACCATGATCCAGGATGAAGTTCAAAACCTTGAGGAAGAAGGGAGAAGAGCAAAATCCATCGAGCTTGCAACTCAAGGCGCCTGGACAAGGTGGAGAACAATCACATGGGGTGAACTGTGGTGGCTGGAGCCCTTCCGTATATCCTTTCTACTCCGGGCAGTGTATGACATCTTACCAACCCCAGTCAATTTGCACAGGTGGGGGAGGAGGGAGGACCCACTGTGCAGGTTGTGTGGCGGGAAAGGAACAATGGCGCACATTCTGTCAGGGTGTAAGATCGCATTGACACAGGGGAGATACAGGTGGCGCCATGATAAGGTGTTGGCAGTGCTCGCAGACATTCTGGAGCAGGAAAGGAGGAAGAAACAACCAGCCAAAGCAAGACCACTGCTGAGCTCCATCGCCTTTGTGAAAGAGGGCCAAAGACCTGTCGTCCACAGCCAAGCCAGGCAGAATCTCCTGCAGTCAGCCCAGGGATGGGAAATGGAGGTTGACCTCGGGAGGAAACTCCACTTCCCCGAGGCAGTACTGTCTACAACTCTAAGACCCGACATCATTATGTGGTCTCCAGAGGGAAGGAAGATCATCCTGGTGGAGTTGATGGTATCGTGGGAGGAGGGCTGTGAGGAAGCTGCAGAGAGGAAAAAATGCAAATACCAGCAACTTGTCCAAGACTGCCGGGACAAGGGGTGGACAACATGGCTGATGACGGTGGAAGTTGGATGTCGAGGATTCCCAGCTCAATCTGTGTGGAATCTATTGACAAAGGTTGGACTGAGAGGCCACTTGAGGAAAGCAGCTGTTCGGAGGCTGGGAGGAGCGTCAGAGAGAGCCTCCTGCTGGCTCTGGCACAAGAGAGAGGGCATAAGCTGGAAGCCTGGAGGAGAGGGGCAGTGACCTGGCCAGTCACTGCTGACCCGCCAACTGGAGGGTGTTGTGGTTAAGGGTCGAAACACCCAGAGAAGGTTGGGGACCACCTGACGATTTCTCTTCCAGGCCGAGGCTTCATCCATTAGAAATGGGTGTATGTTAGCATCATAGATGTATTTTACAACAACTATTATATTATATTATATTATATTATATTATATTATATTATATTATATTATATTATATTATATTATCTGAGCTGTCTGAAATGTAGCATTAGGTTAACATTTCAATAAACGAGCGTGTACTACAAATACAAGCCATTCTATAAATTGACATTTCAGCACTTGACCAACGGATAGCGACTCCTAAGTAGCACTTAAAGCACGGCTACATGCGATTGTGTTAAGTGCATTTTTGGGAAACGCACATGAAACAATAACAAATGTTAGTAAAATGACTCGTAGAAAACGCTCTTAAAGGAACACTCCACTTTTTTTGGAAATAGGCTCATTCTCCAACTCCCCCAGAGTTAATAAAGTTGAGTTTTACCGTTTTGGAATCCATTCAGCCGATCTCCGGGTCTGGCGATAGCACTTTTAGCATAGCTTAGCATAGATCATCGAATCCGATTAGACCAGTAGCATCGCGTTCAAAAATGACCAAAGAGTTTCGATATTTGTCCTATTTAAAACATGACTCTTCTGTAGTTATATCGTATACTAAGACCGGCAGAAAATGAAAAGTTGCGATTTTCTAGGCCGATTTGGCTAGGAACTATACTCTCATTCCGGCGTAATAATCAAGGAACTTTGCTGCCGTACTATGGCGCAGTGATATTACGTAGTGCCTGAAAGTAGTCCCCAGCTATATTATAACTAGGTACCTAGCTGGGGACTACTTTCAGGCGCTGCGTAATATCACTGCACCTGCTGCGGCCATGGTACGGCAGCAAAGTTCCTTGATTATTACGCCGGAATGAGAGTATAGTTCTTAATCATATCAGCCAAGAAAATCGCAAATTTTCATTTTCTGCCGGTCTTAGTACACGATATAACTACAGAAGAGTCAAGTTTTAAATAGAAAACATTTTTGAACGTGATGCTACTGGTCTAATCGGATTCAATGATCTATGCTAAGCTATGCTAAAAGTGTTATCGCCAGATCGAGAGATCAGCTGAATGGATTCAAAAACGGTATAACTCAACTTATTAACTCTGGGGGAGTTGGAGAATAAGCCCATTTCCAAAAAAAGTGGAGTGTTCCTTTAAGCGCTAAGATCAATCGTTATCAAGAAACGCATGCCCTGGTCAGGAGCAGGCTAACTGTCAGGCTAAGCTGAGCTCCTCTAACACTGACCAATAGGAACACATCGATATTACCACTGACTCTCTCACATACAATTAGTTTATTTTATTATTAGTCCAAAAATAAAAGTATACAGAAAATACACCATAAATAATCAAATAAATAAAAAATAGGCTACAACCAACTGTATTTAATGTATTGTGCCCAAAATGTAGGGCAGGCTAATGACATTTTAACATAGTTGCTACTTGCACATTTAGTTGATCAGCAGTTTCTAGCCATGCATCCTTTCTCTCTGAATTTATGTACCTTTTATGGTTATTAAAACATTAAAGGGGTGGTTTACTGCGATTTCACTTTTTTCATTTTAAATAGTGTGTAATGTTGCTGTTGGTGCATGAACAGTATCTGCAAAGTTGCTGCGCTGAAAGTTCAACGTAAGCGGAGATATCGTCTTTTAAAAATCAGGAAGTTTAATGCCTACAAAAACGACTCATATGGGACTACAACGAGATACTTCCCGGGTTGCATATGAAATAAACCCATCAACCCCTCCCTCCGGAACATGCAGAAAAGGGGGCAAGGCCATGTTCATGTTCCTCTGTTGCAGAGGAAGAGTTATAGTGGAGAGGTGTAGCCATGCTGTTGAAACGGTGTTATTTTCACCCAGCTGTCAGGTCATCTGTGTTTGGGCTTCCTACGGACGCTGTAGTTCGTCAACAATGGTTAAAATTTATGTTTGATTATGTTCCTGATAATTACAATCAATTCAGCTCTCTGTGCTGCACATTTTACGGAAGACAGCTTCCAGAATCTACACGAGTTCAATGCCGGATTCACACAGAAACTATTACTAAAACATGGAGCAGTTCCAACTTTACAAACAGAGGCAGCAGTTGTTGGGCCACAACCTGTAAGTAAGATTTCATAATTTTAAATGTATTTGCATGTATAATTTCAGACATAATGTTTTAGTTTTATCAAGGACGTAAACAAATGCCAACGCTGGCTTTAGTAGCCAGTTAGTTAAATACTATTTCGTATGTCTATGTACTAATTTTGTAAATGTATTTTCCATGTATACTTTATGACGTAATTTTTCGATTTGATCAAGAGCGTAAACACAAGCCAACGCGGTTTGGTTATAGTAGCCAGTTAATTCGATGCTATTTTGTGTGTATAAGACAAGCGCATACAAACTGCAAAAAATTACATGTAATCACAACAGCAAACTTCCATTCAGAAACGTTTGTAAGAGCCGTGCTTGCGGAAGTTCTGCTTGACTCTCTTCATTACCGCTTTCTGGGTCTGATTCTGGCTCAAACTGATACGGCAATATTGACACCATTATTTACATTTGACCAGAGCACATGCAACTGTTACGGGCGTGAAGTTTCCGGACCATGTGCAGTACGCAGTTTAGCCAATCACAACACACCGGCCCAGCTAACCAATCTGAGCCCATCGCCTGTTTCTGAGGGAGTGGTTTCATAAAATCAGGAAGTCAACCGGTCGTTCAAATGACAGAGGAGAAAGCGGCTTACAATAAAGGTGAAATATATGAAAAATAAGGCGTTTTTTTAACAAACGAAACACGAAGACAGGAACGTTTACTTCCTCAACAGGAAGTATCATGTCAGTGTTTGATAGAGTGCACAATGAGCCACTGAGCATAAAATTAGGATTATATGGGAGTTCTTGGTACAGTTATCACATTCAGGCGAGTTTAAATCTATACATATATTTGCATGCTATAATGTTGCTATTGTTATTTTTACCTATTCTTCACTGCAAAACGTAAAATAGTGGTTGTTTTACATCATTGTTGTAGTATAAGAGATTGTGTCTGTTCATTTATAGGGTGATCTTAATCCTAGGATGAGCCAGGTGGACATTCGAGGTCTGGGAGATGGATAGATTGATGTTTTTCAAGACTGTACTGTGAATGTTATTAAGTAACTTTTGTTAATGATAAATAAACTGTTTAAATGTATTTTAGTTGTGTGATTTGTGAAAGATATAGACAAAATAATTAGTTTACTTATAAAACATTAATTATCAATCCTTATAAAATTATAGGGAGTAATATAAATTGATAAAACCAAGTGAAAATCTTATATGGTGATTTATAAAATCTACTAACTAGTAACTAATAAGATTTATTAAATAATTTCATAAAAGCAAGGTTCCTGTTGATAAAACAATAAATCGATTTACTTGATTACTTAATATAAATGTAACTTCTAAATGAAATATAATTTGGTAACTTAGGGCCACAACACAATGTGGATAACACGGACGGAATCACGGAATCCAGTCATGAAAACGGAATTAGTCAAATAATGCGCATTGTCATGGAATTTGACAAATTTTGGATGAATACATTAAAATAGTGTTGTACACCTAATGAAATCATGATGTGGATTAGTTTAGGTGAATATTAAACTGCAAAAAGACTATTTAAATGATTTCTGCATGTTCTGTGTGTCTCTGTGTGAATGAATGGCGCAGACGCGCGGTTTTGTTGACTACAAACATACTGAAGCACACATGACTTTAATTTGTGAAAAACTATCCTCAATTCATGTACATACACATACACACACAAAAAAAAATGATAAAAAATCAAGCGTCTTCACATCAACTCTTCAAAATAAAAGTTTGGTCTAATGTGAAGTAATTGTGACAGAAATATATCACTATTGTACAGTAGAATATGTTGTTTTCAAAGTAATATAATAATAAAAATAACAATTATAGTAATAATAATAAAAAAAATATTTTTAAGGAATAATTACACAATTTTTATTCCATGTTTTAATTGTAACAGGAATAAAATGGAATTTGGAAAAAACTTATTTCATAGGGTTCCTAAAAATGTACTAATAAATTGTTAAACTGAATAAGTTTCAGAATTTGATTTCTAAAATTGATTTTAACCATTAAAACGGAATTTGAAAAATTAAAACAGAGAAAATGGAGTTTGGAAAAAAATAAAACGGATTTCATAGGGCCCTAGTAATTTTACTTCATGAGTGTTAAGTTAAATAGTAAGTAGATTTTACCTGATAATGACAGGTGAGTTGTATTTTAAATTAGAGCAGTAAAATTTACTTAATCTACTTGTGCAAATTGTTACAAGGATTTTATCAAGTAAATTTTACATTAATTTTTTCAGCACTCACATAAAATGTTTAATTATTCACAGAAGTGGAAAATGCTTCTTTTCTCTTTTTAATTGCTAATTGTTTAATTTCTTATCAGTTCAAGATTTATTTTAAATATGCCTGTCACGATTGGTTGATATAATCGACTGCGTTGACGCTGATAATTAGTCGACATCAATATTTTTAATCGACTGATGATTTTGTATTATTTTACCTTTTAAATTTAGTTTTTATGCTTCGACCTAAAATAACGTCTCGGTTACATATGTAACCCTTGTTCCCTGAAGGAGGTAATGGAGACGTAACGTTAGTGTGACTGGCTAATGGGATCTCGCCCCTAGAGCCTAATCACCTTCAAGTGTGAACAAAACAAGCCAATGACAGTTGGCGTGCGTGTTTCTCCACACGTACCCCGCCCCGCAGTGCGGGTATAAAAGGAGAGCGCGTGCAAACGCACATCAGTTTTTCGCTGAGAAGCCGAGACTGTGTGCCCCAGCCGTACAGTGGTGGTACAGCAACTGTGGCGAAGGAACATTACGTCTCCGTTCCCTCCTTCAGGGAATGAGGGTTACATACGTAACCGAGCTGTTCCCTATCAGTCAGTCATGTTCGATGTAACGTCAGTGTGACTGACTAATGGGATCCCTTGGAAAACGCCACTATTGCTGACCCCTTTCAGTGTCCTGCGGAAGCCGGCAAGTCCCCCCACACCAGTTGGGACGGAAGATAGGACAGGGCTTAGGCAGAGATGACAGCCACTGCTGTTCCCTACAGTGGATATGGATAACACTGGGAAAGCGTACTCCAAGTAGGGGAACGCTACGGAAGCCACATCCTGTGTAAAGGAGGTACCATGTGGAGATTACACATATGGACTGGCCTAGGCAGTACTACATATGGAAGTCCCTGAGGTAGACTCAGCCAGCCTGGGGTGAGATCAGTACACAGCAGAGACGGCAGAAGGTCTCTGCCAGGGAAAGACATGGGCTCACCTTGAGGGGAGGACACTGGCTCTACACGGAGATTATAGAATCTCGCAAATGTGTTAGGTGTTGCCCAGTCGGTAGCTCTACAGATGTCTGCTATTGAGGCGCCCCGCGCCAATGCCCAAGAAGAAGCAACACCTCTCGTAGAGTATGCTCTTACTCCGAGGGGGCACGGCAAGCGTCGGGCCTGGTAAGCTAGGACTATAGCCTCCACTATCCAGTGGGCAAGTCTTTGTCTGGAGACAGCCTTTCCCTTCTGCTGTCCTCCGAAGCAGACAAAGAGCTGGTCTGAGGTCCTGAAGCTCTGCGTGCGGTCCAAGTAAACGTGCAAGGCGTGGACGGTACAGAGCAGAGCAGAGCAATGGCTGGGTCTGCCTCCTCCCGGGGCAGCGCTTGCAAGTTCACCACCTGATCCCTAAAGGGCGTGGTAGGAACTTTGGGCACATATCCAGGCCGGGGTCTCAGGACAACGTGAGAGTTACTCGGCCCGAATTCTAGGCATGAATCATTGACCGAAAATGCCTGCAGGTCCCCTACCCTCTTGACTGAGGCCAATGCTGTGAGGAGCACTGTCTTCAACGACAGAAACTTAAGCTCTACTGACTGCAGAGGCTCGAAGGGCTCCTCTTTCAAGGCCGTCAGGACCGAGGGGAGATCCCAAGAGGGTACCAGATGAGGGTGCGGAGGATTTAACCTCCTCGCCCCTCTGAGGAACCTGATGACCAAGTCGTGCTTCCCGACAGACTTACTGTCTACTGCATCGTGATGTGCGGCAACATACACTTTGAAGGTGGAGGGAGACAGCCTTCGCTCCAACCCATCTTGCAGGAAGGATAGCACGACCCTGATCGGGCATCTCCGGGGGTCTTCCCGGCGGGAAGAGCACCAATACACGAACAGGTTCCACTTCAGCCTGTTAGCGTGTCTTGTAGACGGGGCTCTAACTGAAGTGATGGTGTTTACTAACGCTTGAGGTAGCCCACCTAGAACCTCTGCGTCCCATCCAGGGACCACATGTGGAGATTCCACAAGTCTGGACGCGGGTGCCAGAGGGTGCCCCCTCTCTGAGAAAGGAGATCCCTCCTCAGAGGAATTTGCCAAGGAGGGGCTGTCGCGGGGAGCATCAGTTCTGGGAACCGAGTCCGATTGGGCCAGTAAGGCGCCACCAAGAGGACCTGCTCTGACATCCTGTCATCCGCTGGTGCTCCGAACGAGATACTGGGCCCCGCCCTGACCGGGGATCCCGAGGGCTCGTCCGGAAACATCAAATGGTGCGATGCGCTGGAGGAGTGAGAGGCCCGCGGAGATGCACTCGACGGGGAAGCTCTCACTGTGATCCTCAAGTCACCCTGACCATGAGCCGAAGTAGCCCTCCGAGAATCAGAGGAGCTAGAACGGGGCATGGCAAGGGGGATACCCCCCCATTTGACAAGGGGGTATCTGGAGCGCAGCATCGTGATGGTCATGTTCCCACAGTGAGAACATGACTCATCCACGAGCGCTGCTTCAGCGTGCTGAAAGCCCAAGCACTAGATACAGCGATCGTGACCGTCAGATGAAGTCAGGAAACGACCACATCCAGAAACACACGAGCGGGACGCCATCTTTAAAAAGACGCCCGTCGCTCGTGGAGCTCTTTTAGATATTGCTCTTTTAGAAATACTCTTTTAGAGAAGCGCTGAAGCGCCCAGGAGAGGTTGCTGCACGACCGCAGAATGAAGAGCTGCAGCACGCTGTCAGAAGCAGCAGCACTGGACAGTGTAAGGGTTTTATACATAAATATAATTTAATTTAGCTCATAGGGAATCCTTTATGATTTTATAGGGAATTTGAACAGAATCACTGTTTTGCGGCTGATCACTGAGTCGGCAGCGATTCACTGAACGAGCCGTATAACATTAACTCTGCACTGGATATTAAAATCCAAAATATAGTGAAAACACTGTTAATAAGCACAGTAACAAGATCGGCAGATTAAGACATTAACTTGTAAGCACAAAACACAAGATACTTCTCTTTTAAATATAAATAAGACTTTATTTATATAAACCTAAGACATAAACTAACACTAACATGAACACACGCATTCACACATTCACACGTTGCAGAAAAAGAGAAAGGATGAGTTTAGAGAATGAGAATGTGAAATCCCAAGTTTACAGCAATATGTGCTATTGCATAGACCTGAACAACCATCAATCACTTAATTAACCCTCGCGTTGAGTTTCTCAATGAGGCTAAAATTTATATTAAATACACCAGCTCAGTTATAATCTGGAGTTTGTACTTGCGTTGCCTTGTGTTACAGGGATTCCCTTTTGTCTTCGTCGTCCTTGCAGGAAAGGGGTTTTCCTGAGTTGGTGATTGGCTGGAAGTTCAGTAGTCTTTGAAGTGATGTCTTGGGAAGCCAATGGTTGGGCCGTTGGCTGAGGATGGTCTTGGAGTCCGTTTCTGGTTGAAGTTTGAAGCGGGTGCAGTCGCTGGACTTTGCGGCAAACTTAACTTTTGAACACGAGACTCAACGGAAAGAAAAGAAACTAAAGTAAAAGAATAAAATGAGTAACGAGACTAGGTGGTTTTTCTTCTCATCGTGGTGTTAAGTAGCAACTGGCCTGTAGGCCAGAGCACGCTCAAAGAGCGCTAAAACAGCGTCAAAACGCTGTGGCGAGAAGAAGAAGGGTAGAAGGGAAGAGAGCAGAGAAGAGAGTTTTGAGAGATTTGATGCTGTCCTGAGGTTTTAAACTCGGCTTTTGGGACACATCCCATTTGGTGTTTTGACCAATTAGATAGGCTATTATCTTAGCTAGGGTTGTTCCTTCCATCATAAATCAGCGTGTTATCAGTCACATGTTATCAGTCTGAATTTTACACACTCTTGCAAAGTATACTTTTGGACATGATTTCTATAACCAGAATATGATACATTTGACACAGAATTAATTGAAAGAAACGTTTCAAGCTAGAAATGTCAAACTCATACATGCCAAACACGACTAACCTTAAAGTCATTCAATAGTTATTAGAAAGACATACATAATATGTGCTTAAAACATGATAGTCTAATATGTGATTACATACATAATATAGTGTTATGCCTAGAGATGTCCTTTTAGGATGATTTTATGTGCTTATGAAAAAGAAAGTCTCTGTATACTTCTGTGGAGACCAAAAGACATGTTCTTTGGACAAAGGAATTTCAGTCTGGTTCTTTGTCTTCTATGTGTGGGGGAGAAGTCAATCTAAAGAAGCTTGTGATTTCTCTTGTGGAACGCCATGTGATGGCCATCTCTTTGACCATTAATCTTGACTATTTACCCCAAATTTGATGATCTCCTTCCTGCGTAGAACACTTATCAATAAGTGTTCTTTTGTCTTAATGTTGCGAGCTGTTCTGTGAAAGAGACTTGTTGGTTAGGCTTTCTCCAGAAGTCGGAGATAGGAATCTTTACGACGTTGTCCTGTTCTCCTGGAATTTCAGCTCCTCATGTTTCGATGTTTCGACCGAATCTTAGTTTTGTCTGTCTCGTTCTGACGCTACAACAGCAACCTCCGCTGACACGCCGTAACACCAACTGCTTCGTTTGTTGTCTTGCAGACACTCTCGGAGATTCGCACTGAAAGGCTTGGCTCCGAAGCAAAAAGCTGATGTGCGTTTGTGGCGAAACATGCACATCAACTGTCATTGGCTTGTTTTGTTAACACTCGAAGGTGATGGGACTCTCGGGTGAGATCCCATTAGTCAGTCACACTGATGTTACGTCGAACGTGACTGACTGATAGGGAACAACCGTTTCTTCCACACCACTAGTATGAGCAGTGCTTAATTTGTAAATTGCGAGGTCCTGGAATAAAGAGGGGTGAGCGGTTCGGCAAGTGATTAGAGAAGGGAGAGGTAACATTCGAGCAACATTAGTAGACCAACTTAACTGATTAACAACTTGCATCAGTTGCTTTTATAGTGTAAAAAAAAATCATGGTTTTATTAAAATCATTATCATTATAAAATCTTTTTTTTTGTGTGTTTGAGTAGTTTTTTGTGTAACCCAGCTCCTGGGACCAGAAAGTCCCAACAACAGAGGGATTATAATGAGCGCAGACGGCATCCTCTTCAGAGTAGTTCTCAGTGCCGCCGATGACTTGCATTTATTTGGTCAAATATAGGTTTGTGTATATTTTATCTATAAAACCGTTTCTTTGCTGTAAATTATTTTACGATGTCAGTCACTTAAACGAGTCACATTAGTCTTTTTTGACTGATTAAAAAATTATTTACTTCTAAAATGCTTGTTAAACACGTTCAAATGTAAGAAATACTGTATATGTGTTTAAACGGTGAAATATGTTGTATTAAGAACTGTATTTAATGAAAATGTATGTGCAACTTCACTTGCCTAGATGAAATCCCATTCAAAATCCATGAGATACAATACAATACAATACAAGTATACAATAACCATTTCTCAAAATTCTGATTAATTAATTTGGTTTAGAATTTAGATTAATTTGGGAACACTTTATAATAAGTATACAGTAACAAAGCACTTATAAATCATTTGCAAACGATCTATATACACTGAACAAAATTATAAACGCAACACTTTTGTTTTTGCCCCCATTTTTCATGAGCTGAACTCAAAGATCTAAGACTTTTTCTATGTACAGAAAAGGCCTACTTCTCTCAAATATTGTTCAAAAATCTGTCTAAATCTGTCTTAGGGAGCACTTCTTCTTTGCCGAGATACTCCATCCACCTCACAGGTGTGGCATATCAAGATGCTGATTAGACAGCATGATTATTGCACAGGTGTGCCTAATTAGGCTGGCCACAATAAAAGGCCACACTAAAATGTGCAGTTTTACTGTATTTGGGGGGTCCGAAAAACAGTCAGTATCTGGTGTTGCCACCATTTGCCTCACACAGTACAACACATCTCCTTCGCATAGAATTGATCAGGTTGTTGATTGTGGCCTGTGGAATGTTGGTCCACTCCTCTTCAATGGCTGTGCGAAATTGATGGATATTGGCAGGAACTGGAACACGCTGTCATAAACGCCGATCCAGAGCATCCCAAACATGCTCAATGGGTGACATGTCCGGTGAGTATGCTGGCCATGCAAGAACTGGGATGTTTTCAGCTTCCAGGAATTGTGTACAGATCCTTGAAACATGGGGCCATACATTATCATGCTGCAACATGAAGTGATGGTCGTGGATGAATGGCACAACAATGGACCTCAGGATCTCGTTATGGTATCTCTGTGCATTCAAAATGCCATCAATAAAATGCACCTGTGTTCGTTGTCCATAACATATGGCTGCCCATACCATAACCCCACTGCCATGGGCCACTCGATCCACAATGTTGACATCAGCAAAACAGTCACCCACACGACGCCATACACGCTGTCTGCCATATGCCCTGTACAGTGAAAACCGGGAATTATCCGTGAAGAGAACACCTCTCCAAAGTGCCAGACGCCATCGAATATGAGCATTTGCCCACTCAAGTCGGTTACTATGACGAACTGCAGTCAGGTCGAGACCCCAATGAGGACGACGAGCATGCAGATGAGCTTCCCTGAGACGGTTTCTGACAGGTTGTGCAGAAATTCTTTGGTTATGCAAACCGATTGTTGCAGCAGCTGTCCGGGTAGCTGGTCACAGACGATCTTGGAGGTGAAGATGCTGGATGTGGAGGTCCTGGGCTGGTGTGGTTACATGTGGTGTGCGGTTGTGAGGCCGGTTGGATGTACCGCCAAATTGTCTGAAACGCCTTTGGAGACGGCTTATGGTAGAGAAATGGGTAACACTTTATTTTGATGGTCCCTTTTGAACATTCTGTTGACACTAAGTAATGTTGCAACTACATGTCAACAAACTCTCATAAAAGTATTAGTAGACTGTCTGCTTCATATCCACTAACTCCTTATTGTGTTGGTCTCCCAACAGATATTCTACTGACTATAAGTAACTTTGCAAGAACGTGTCAACTTAAGCTAACCCTAACTCTACCAGTCAACTAATACACTACTAACACTCTAAAGAGGGTTAGTAGAAATGTAGGTGCAACATTACTTATAGTCAATAGAATGTGTTAAAGGGACCATCAAAATAAAGTGAAACCGAGAAATGAACATTCAATTCACGGGCAACAGCTCTGGTGGACATTCCTGCAGTCAGCATACCAATAGACCTATCGGTAAGCCCCTCCCCTCGAACACAGACTAGCCAATGGCAGTTGAGTATCAGTTGCATGGGGAGGGGAACTCGGACATCTTTAGGTTTCAGTGCCATAGAGAAACATTGGAAGATCCGAAGCTCGCATCGGTTTTATGGGGTTTGTGCTTAAAAAATGGAAAAACGATGTGCCTGGGGTACTTGTAACACTAATTCCAGGTTTCCTGAGAGGATGGGCAATATAATTTATTTTATTACATTTCCTGAATCCAAACAAAACAGAGCAAAATGTCCCTAAGTATTCACCCTAATACAAATGAAGACAAAAACGTTCATTTTCTGGTTGACATGCACTCATTAAGTTACAATTTTCATCTGCTCAAGCAGAACGTTAATATTATCTTGTGCTTTAGCTAGGTATCTCTGGCTTAAACTAGCTAACGTTAAAGTTAGTGAGTCCATGCTAATGTACAAACCTAAATTGCGGACTGTTCTCGCGTCTTGTACAGTGTAGGTCAAAAAACATAAACGAAGGTCTACATTTCAGTGCCTCTCCATATTAAACTTATTAAATGTACATTAATTTAATTGTACCCTGCGATACATGAACAGTGTTGATCCTGCATGTTGTCATCCACGATCGTGATGACCGACCGTAATATGAGACTTTTCCCGCTTGCATTGTGATCTGTAAACCCTCACTTCGAGTTACCCACCGTATTTATTTTTAAATATTTTATAAATCCCTCCATGGAATATTTAATTCCGATTTGGTGGCCTTCTGTGTCCAAAATTGTGTAAAAACATTGTGGGACAAGGTTTTCACACTGTAGCTGTCATTGAAAGACAGTGAGTTTGTCCGAGGGAGCAACAGTAACTAAGGGGGGCGGGGTTTACCGATAGGTCAATTGCACGCTCCCTCAAAACTTGTGACATCTGTGGCATTGTGCTGTGTGATAATCATGCTGTCTAATCAGCATCTTGATATGCCACACCTGTGAGGTGAATGGATTATCTCGGCAAAGGAGAAGTGCTCCCTAACACAGATTTAGACAAATTTGTGAACAATATTTGAGAGAAATAGGCCTTTTGTGTACATTGAAAAAGTCTTATATTTTTGAGTTCAGCTCATGAAAAATGGGGGCAAAAACAAAAGTGTTGCGTTTATAATTATGTTCAGTGTAGATGCTGTCTCCTTGTTTGGGTTTATTGTGGATCTACACTCCTTTCTCCTGTTTTCTCCCAGTGTCTGGTATGTGAATAACACCACAGTGTTTCAAACGATAAACTCAAGTAGAACACAGGAGAAAGGCTATGAGTTAACTAGTTTGCTAAAGATTTACTACTTTTTTTTTTTTTTTTTTTTTTACTGTATACGTATTATAAAGTGTTACCATAGGTTCTAAGAGAGTGAAAAAACATAAGCAAAAAGGAAAACACCTAGAAATTGTAACGTGCAGCAAGCCTCCTCTTGATACTGCAGGTTGAAGATGTAGTACACAGCAAACACTGTTGCAACTGCAATCAAAAATGTTGACTGGACACACTCACAAATAACACAGCCCTCTAGGCTTATCATCCACTGTACAGCATTTGCCGGCTCTGCCATACCTAAAGTAAATCAAATTAAATTTTACGATTCTCTATTCCAATTTCAATACCACAGCAAAACTCACTAGCCAAAAATAATATGTCATTACATCTAGGCTATACACCTTTCACTTTTTAAGACTAAAACAAAAGATGGATTCATTGTTATTCTTAATTAAAAAGCACAACAACAATAACAACAAAAAGTAGGCTAACAAGCTTGCATAACATTTATTAACAAAAACGAATAAGACGAGGCATGGCATAGGATACATCACATGTATTACATACCGACTAATAAATTACAGAATGTTTAGCAACAGGCAGGGCGCAAAAAAAAAGAAGAAAAAAAAAAAAAACTGTTATACACTATTTGCATGTTATTTTACGTAACAGCTCGTTCAGTTTCACACATTTTATGGATTGATGTAACAAAAAACAGTTCAGAAAACAGAAGGACAATCAAACAGACATGGGGAAAACTAGGCCAAACCAAAAACATAGCAACACAGAACAGAGCACATGTTCTCATATATGACAGAGCTTGTTTATTTTTTTTACTGGAAGAGGCACTGAAAATCATTGGGATGGCTGGTAATGGAGACTCATGCAGTCTGAATTGCAATCCTACTAGTGTTACTTAAATCACAATGTTGGTCAGGTTATCATCAAGACAGTAAATACAAGACATGTTAGTATTTTAGGACCCAGGTTTTTCTTCTTTTTTTTTTTCTTTCAAAATAGCACAACATGACTTGTTGCTTTTGCTCCAGTATTTCACTTGTTTTTGTTCACAGCAGGTTACAGCTGTTTAAGACATCTGGCTTTAATCAAAATCTGTATAGACAGTGTTTTCAACATAACCGTAAAACTACTCCTCAATTTGCAAATACATACATTTTGTTATACTTTGCAAAAATGGTCTCACTCTCTTGACTTGTTCAATTGAACTCTCTTACCTTGATCTAAAACAACATATCTGTTCAAAAATCCATTCCATTTTAGCTGAGATGATATTTCTCAAAATACATTTTAATATCAACTTTATATTAATTTAAATCACATTTTTTGCATTTGGCAGACAATGGCAGCAACTTGGAATTTAAGGTATACAGTACATTTACTTACAGTAATACTTACAGTGCCGTTAACACAATTTATGCCTTTTTAATTCCTGTAAAAAGTGAGGAATGTAAGAACTATTATTTTTGATGTAAAAGTTAAGGTATTAAGTTGTTGAATGAAATCTGGATTGGGCTTTCTGATTTTGCCCTTATTTCTTATCAAACTATGAATGACCAGATGAGTTAAAACCAAGAATGACCAAGGAACTTTTTCAGTGACAATAGAGCAAAGAAAAAGAGTAAAGCATTGTGAATTGTTTGCAAGTGAGTTGTAGACAGCAATGACTGACCAAATGATAAGCTTTATCAAGGTTAAAAACAAGTAATTCAACAGACACAATAGATTCTGTTGGATCATACAAAAGACTTGCCTCAACAACTAGATAATTTTTGTTTAGTTTTTTGCCATTGTTCAGTTGATGCAATAAATCAGGATTACTGTTAATATGAAAAACTATGTAAAGCATTCCTAAGCTGAGTTCCCTGTAAAGGGCGTGTGTAAAGCATTATAAATAGTAAAGCACTATATAACTTTAAGCAACCCAACAAGTTAAACCAACCAGTGCTGTGATAATCTGTTTTTCTGACAAAATAATGGAAAATTTGTAGGGTCTTGGGGAAACAAGTTTGTCATCAAATACTTGTGAACATTTCCACCAAACAGGAAAAAGATTTAAACAGAATGATTTATATAAAGACCTCATGATCTTCCTCCCCACCATAAAAAAGTAGTATTCAATCATATCTGGTTGACACATGCTACTTGTTGTTTTTTTGTTTTTTTGTTTGTATGCGTTCATATTTGAGCACAGTTATTAAATGAATAGTTCTGTTATTAATTTCTCACCCTCATGTCATTCCAAACCCATAAGACCTTCGCTCATTTTCGAAACACAAATGAAGATATTTTTGATGAAATCCAAGAGTTCTCTGACCTTCCATAGGGTACTACCACAATCAAGGCACAGAAATGTAAGGACATTAAAATGGACGTTAAAATAGTCCATTCAACTGTAATTTTACAAAGCTACCAGAATATTTTGTGTGCAAAGAAAACCAAAATAACGACTATTCAACAATCATTTTCTTTCGCGTCACCCTAGTGCCATTTTGGAGAGCATCATGACATGCGCATGCTTTCCTCTGAACGTAAACAAGGTGCAGCTCATGCAAAACGTTTCTGTGGCTTGACCGTGGTAGTACCCTTTTTGTCTATGCCGGGTCAGAAAGCTCTCAGATTTCATCAAAAATATCTTAATTTGTGTTCCAAAGATGAACAAAGATCTTGCGGGTTTGGAACGACATGAGGGTGAGTAATTAATGACAGAATTTTCATTTTTGAGTGAGCTATCCCTTTAAACTGAGAAAACAGAAGCATTAGGACACGTGTACTTTATTTTATAATCAGTGTCACTAATCTGTCATTTGACCTTCATCTTGACTACCATGACGTGACTCCCATCAATACATGAGCCATATATAAATTATGAATAATAAAGAACTGCATTTAAATTGGATGAGCTCACAGATACTGTAACATCATACATCAGTTTCTGTGAGAATACATGCATTCCTACCGAGACATTTCTATTCAAAATGACAAACCGTGGTTTACAATGAAACTCAAACAGCTTCATCATGCCAAAAGAGGATGCTTACAGAAGCAAGCACAAAATCTTGAATAACCAGTTTGAAAAACCCAGTCAGTTGTGTACAGTCTGTGTACAGCAAACACCCTAAACCCAAACTCATCTTCTGGAATGCTGCGGAATGGAAACATCAATGGAAGATGATGGTTGCCCAGTCTTAGCACCCTCGAAGGTCTGGCCATGAGTAAAGGTCTGACCAAAGGTATGCATCTGCCCAAAAGCTGCATGGGGAAGAAAAGTAAAGTTCTTACAGTTAAAACAAACAAAATACATTCACTTGGTAAGACGTAGGCTGCATCTGAAAGCGTGTACTCCCTGAGGGGACTTCTTTTGAATAAGTATAGCTGGATGTGATCCAGGCATAATACATTCACCATGTTGCCATTATCAAGTTCTCTAAGGTGTCAGTATCTCTTCTCTGCCAAATGCTCTCCTGTGGCATCATGGGATAGAAAAGAGTCCACTGGATATACACTTGAGGATCTTCCCGGTAGCAGTAGGTCATCTGGGTACTTTTGCCTATTTTAAGAATTCGGTAAATTCAGACATATAAACATGCTGTCGCCTAGTATGTGGTAGGGAATTATACATATTTTTTCTTGTTTCAAAACTACATGTACTAAGTACATTTACTAGGGAAATGGAATTTTTCAGAATGGATTAAATATAGTATAAGAGTAAAATGTGATCAGATGAAATGAGAATGTATTTGAATGTAATGTGATTCTGATTTCTAAAAAGGCAATGCTCTTTGAATGCATTAATAAATGGTAAATAAATAAATATTTACAGACAAAACTACCCTGAGACGAGATTTTACAGGAACTACGAAGTAAATAACCAAGATATATGACCGACAAATATGACACATGCAGAAAGTTCAATAGATATTACAGGAAATATGTTATATAGAGTGTAAGTGTGAAATAAGTCAAACCATATCGATTTTTTTTCATTAGGCATATATTTCCATAAAAACAAAACACCAAACACAAAAGTATTGAGTTAGTAAAAGGTCTAGGCTCATTATAGACCATATAAAGATCCAGTGACTTCACATTGTGAGAAACGAACAGTACATCCAAACTCAGTCATTAGCAGAGGACAGAAATATATGTGAACTTCCAGATGATATGGTAATCATAACCCCCCAAAAAGAAAGAATAAAGAGGTAGCTACCATACTTGCTGATAATATTAGTGCAGATGTGCCATCTAATCACAGCTGAAATGGTTGCTGGTGTGATGCAAAATCGAAAAAAATCTGTTCGAGCAGCATTCCATCATCTTTATATGTTGTAGTCTTGTGGTTAGCCAATGGTACTGTTTAAAGATTCAAAGCCTGATCCAATTTTTTAACGATAACAGATTCACAGCTTTTCCTAGAGTAGTTCCTGTACATGCCTCGATAGTGTGCACGCATGTATACCCATACTGAAGTGACACAAAATACCTGTTAGTCCAAAACATCAATGAATGTTGTGCAGAATTTACAGAAAATCAAACAAAGTATAATATCCATTTGCAATTTGCAATATACAATGCATTCTACACTTCACATTTAGTGCCTTAATATCACCTTTGAGGAAGAATAAGTCTCATTCCTACACCTTATAAAAATTTGTGACAGTGCAAAATACTAGACTTTGCGAAGTACTTTACAATTTTTACAGACCCTTTGATGTATTCCATTTAAATAAAGAAAGAAATAATAACAAAATAATACTACACTGAAGTATTAGAGGTAAATACTGAACATCCACTAAAATGTTGTATTTTCTCCAGTGAATAGTTAGGGAAGTTAGGGAAGACTTCTGTTTTTCTTTTTGGAATGTTTTTCTTTGTTAGGTAATGTAAGTCTTTAAACCCCTAGTTAGTACTTTAGTTTGTTATTTTGTCCTGGATCCCCTTCCGAAGAGATACACTTCTTGCTTTCTGAACCAATAAACTGGTCAACTTGTAATAATCTCTGTTGTGGTCACTGTGAGCTGGGACAGTAGAGGAGTGTCTCGTTTTTCTAAATTTGTTTTTAATCTTGTCACCGGCCTTGCCAACCCTAGACTGGTCAGGACGTGACAATTGGGGGCTCGTCCACACGTTATATTCATTCTTTATCAATTTTTGCTTGGCTGTTTTTGAATTTTTGGTGGGAGAGGAAAATCATATGCTAATATGGAATTCGATTTAATTAAGTTTACTTTCTCGCCCACTTTAGAAGAATTCGATAGGTGTAGAAAGAAAGATTTCATTTTAATAGCAGAATTTTACAACTTAACGGTCCCTAAAGAGCAAAAAAAACAAGTTATTAAGGACCAGTTGTCTGGTAAGTTAGTGGAGGCAGGCGTTTTATCTGGAGTTTTATCTGGAGGCAGAGGGTCCCGAGTCAGAGACTGACGAGAGGCCGCATCTGATGATGCAGAGTCAGTACGTGATGAAAAGGCTCCTGGAGTAGCAGACCCGACGGTAACTGTTCGTTTAAAGGAATTAGATCTAGCCTTAAAGAAACAGGAGCACGAAACCCGGCTACTCTGATTGAGAGAGTTGGAGATAAAGGCAGATTGGGATATCAGGCTACAGAAACTAGATCTGGAATCTCAAGTGCTGCGTAGTAAACTAATCCCACCTCTGCGCACCAGGCCCCCTTCTAGTAGTTCTGAGGTTGGGCAACCTGACTTCGATGTAGGCAAGTACATTAAACTTGTACCGCCCTTCCGTGAAACCAAAGTAGACTCGTACTTTGTGGCTTTCGAACGAGTCGCGCCAAATTAAAATGGCCCAGGGATATGTGGGCATTGCTATTGCAGTGTAATCTTGTTGGCAAAGCCCAAGAAGTTTGTGCGGCTTTGCCAATTGAAGATTCACTAAAGTTTAACGTTGTGAAACTGGCTGTTTTGTGAGCTCACGAACTGGTACCGGAGGCGTATCGGCAGAAGTTCAGGGCTTGTTCAAAGACAGCTAAGCAAACGTTCGTGGAGTTTGTGCGTGAAAAAAAAGCGTTGTTTTAGAAGTGGTGTCTCTCTACCAAAATTTCAACACTTGAGGATTTGCAAGAACTAACTTTGGTTGAGGATTTTAAGAACAGTCTGCCAGAGAGCATTGTAGTGCATTTAAACAAGCAGAAAGTCTAAAAATTATCTAAATTAGCATAAAACTGTATTTTCCCCTGTGCGCGCTCCAAAAGTTCTCTCCACCATGGATGTGGGGAAAGATAAATGGAACAGCTCTTTCAGGCCTGCGAGTGAACTGAAAAATACTTCAAAATGGCCTGATAGAAAACGAGTTTGTTTCTATTGCCTTGATCCTGCCCACTTGATTTCAAATTGTAAAGCTTGGCAGCAGAAAGCGGCTGGTAAGCCTAAAGGGGTAGCATTTACCTCTCTTACCTCTGTTCCTGAACAGTCGAGTTCGCGATCAAATTCTTCTACCTTCGAGTCATTTCTGCAAAAATGTACAGTAGCGCTCCCAGATGGTTCTTCTGATCCTAGACCTATTGTAATGTTAAGGGATACAGGGTCTGCTCAGTCAATCATACTGGAATGTACGCTGCCGTTCTCATCAAAATCGTACACTGGTAATAATGTGCTCGTTCGTGGTATCGAAATGGGCTGTACTTCAATGCCACTGCACACTATCTATCTAAAATCTGATCTCATTTCTGGGCCTGTGAGTATCGGTCGACATTCACAATTACCTGTGGAGGGCGTCGATATGATCCTAAGTAATGATTTGGCTGGAACCAAAGTCTTCCCGTACCCGATCGTATCTGCGGAGCCTGATGTTAGCAGCCAGGATGACACACTGACACAGTTTCCTTTTCTTTTTCCGTCGTGCGCTGTGACGCGCGCAGAAGAAGAAATTTGCTGATGTACTTGATCTTTCTAGCTCGTTTTTGAATTCATCGCCAGAGAGCTCTGAATGTAAATTGCTTATACAGCCGCAACTGTCCTGAGGTGATGAGTATTTGAAAGGAAAGAATGCTCCCTTAAAAGTGAATAGAGAACAGTTAATTTTTCCTCAAAAATCTGATGAATCATTGAGCAAATGTGTCAATGCTGCTGCAGACAGAATGCAAATTTCAGATGCGCCGGTAGGCTTGTTGGGATGATGGTGTGCTAATGCGCTGGTGGAAGCTGGACGACTCGGATTATGAGAGAGCTTATCAGATCGTTCTTCCTGCCGGTTATCGAACTCAGATAATGAAACTGGCCCACGAGCATATTTGCTCCGGACACCTTGGTGTTACAAAAACATATGATCGTATCGCTAGACATTTCTTTTGGCCGAGTACGAAGTCTTCAGTGTCTGCATTTATTCGATCTTGCTGCATCTGCCAACTTGCGGGTAAGCCCAATCAGGTGATCCCTCAGACCCCGCTTCAGCCTGTTCCTGTTATAGGAGAGCCTTTCGGAAGACTCATTCTTGATTGCATAGGCCCCTTGCCTAAAGCCAAATCCGGTCACCAATGGATCCTCACCATAATGTGTACAGCCACGCGCTATCCGGACGCTGTGCCCCTGCGTTCAATTACAACAAAAGCTGTGGTTAAAGAATTGGTTAAGTTCTGCTCTATGTTCGGGTTACCAAAAGTAATTCAAACTGATCGGGGAACGAACTTCACCTCGAACCTGTTCGAACAGCTGGTGAAAGAACTGCAAGTTCAACATGAAATGTCAAGCACCTATCATCCAGAGTCGCAAGGTGCGCTTGAGCGCTTCCATCAGACGCTCAAGTCAATGTTGCGCACGTATTGTGTCGAAACCGGTAAAGACTGGGTGGATGGATTGCCCTTATTGATGCTGGCGGTAAGAAGCACCGTGCAAGAGTCGTTAGGGTTCAGCCCTGCCGAACTTGTGTTCGGACATACAGTTCGGTGACCCTTGAAGTTAGTCCGTGAAGAGTTCCTTTCTAAGGATTCTCCCCAAAGCCGAATTTGCCATATAAATATGCTGAAATTGTATGTTGACAGAAATCGGTCTGGTGTTAACCCTGTAACTGACAGTGTGTCTGCAGTGAACGTTGTTGGTCTGCCTACTGGTTATACACCGGAGGTAGATGGTTTAATTGACAAAGATGCTCAATCCTCTTGTGGAAGGCTTTCAAACTCTGCCATTCTGTCAACATTGACAACGCACCTCTCATATCTGTCGGAGAAACACCGCAATGATATCATCAAATTGATTAACAAGTATCCCCCCCTGTTTAATGATGTTCCCTCTCAGACTAACGCGCTGGTGCATGACATCGATGTGGGTCAATGCACGCCCATCAAACAGCATGCCTACCGAGTGAATCCGTGTAAACGTCAAGTGATGAGAGGTGAAGTTGAGTACATGGTGCATAATGGTTTTGCTGTCACCAGTCAAAGTCCATGGAGATCGCCTTGCATTCTTGTGCCCAAATCTGACAGCTCCCTTCGGTTCTGTACTGATTTCCGAAAGGTAAATAATGTAACCAAAGCTGACTCTTTTCCACTTTCCAGAATAGAAGATTGCGTTGACCGTGTGGGCTCCTCACGCTATGTAACGAAGCTCGACCTTCTTAAAGGATACTGGCAGGTGCCATTAACGCGGGGCGCTTCCGAGATCTTCGCTTTTGTCACACCTGATGCATTCATGCAATATACAGTGATGGCTTTCAGAATGCGAAACGCAACTGCCACATTCCAACGATTAATGCAAACGGTATTATCAGAAATACGAAATCTCGATGACGTAGTGGTTTATTCCATGTCGTGGGACGACCACTTATGCACCCTTAACGCAGTCTTAAAAAGCGCCTAAAGTAAATGTGAATTCACCAAGGCTGTGGTTACTTACCTCAGGAAATTAGTTGGGCAAGGCCAGGTCAAACCTGTGAGTGCAAAAGTTGAAGCTATTGCTGAGATTCCGTCACCTACTAATAAAAATGAATTACGACGTTTTTTTTGGAATGACTGGTTATTACAGGGGGTTCTGTAAGAACTTTGCCACTGTGGTTGTACCCCTTACCGATCTCCTTATCACTGAACGAAAATTCATATGGGATGAAAAGTGTGAGTCTGCCTTTTCCTCTGCGAAAGATTTGCTGTGCAATGCTCCAATCTTGTCTGCCCCAAATTTCGCTTTGTCCTTCACTCTGCAGGTTGACGCAAGTGCTCGTGGTGCTGGTGCTGGTGCTGGTGCGGTGCTGATGCAAGCTGATGACGCTGGCATTGAACATCCTGTCAGTTATTTCTCAAAAAAAATTACCAAATGTCAGCAGAATTATAGTGTCATCGAAAAAGAGGCATTGGCATTACTTCTAGCCCTCTAACATTTCGAAGTGTACCTAAGCTCTGGTAATCGAATTGTAGTGAACACAGATCATAACCCTTTAACATTTCTGTCTGGTATGTCAAACTCCAACCAACATTTAATGAGATGGGCACTGATTGTACAGGAGTTTGATTTAGACATATGCTACAAGAAAGGTGCAGAGAACATCGTTGCTGATGCATTGTCCAGAGCTTACAATGATGAAAACTGAATCACCCCTATTTTGGTGACATGAATTGAATGTTGTAATCTGATTTATTACAAACCGGGGTTTGTAACTAAGGGTGGGGGTGTTACGTCCCTGGACGTAAAGTTGTTATTTGTATTTGTTGTTGAGTTCATTCTATGTGATGTAAATCAATGTTGTATTGCATACTATATATTGTGCGCAGTTTCTCTCTCTCTCCCTTTCCCTTTCTGGCAGCACTTGATTGCAGTAGCCCCTCACTGCAGAACAAAAGATCCAGGGGCGGGGGTTAGATCCACATCCAGGGGGTGGAGACGGGTAGGTTTAGGGATCAGGGGGTGGAGACGGGTAGGTTTAGGAAAATGTAAGGTGGGAGGAGTTGGAACTAGATCCAACCACACCCCCTGGATCTTGCGTTCTGCTGTGAGGACCATCTTGATTGGGACCAGCAGCAAGAGATCACGTCGTGAGCGGGAGCGTTTAAAAGCCAGGAAGCGGAGCATT
Organism: Acrossocheilus fasciatus; assembly: GCA_036784905.1. NCBI lineage: Eukaryota > Metazoa > Chordata > Actinopteri > Cypriniformes > Cyprinidae > Acrossocheilus > Acrossocheilus fasciatus. The sequence goes on from CM071945.1 coordinate 17,567,708, forward strand.
GTTGGAGAGCTTCTGTAGTGTGTGCGTCGTGAAGCTCCGCCGCTGGTGTCGTGCTGTCCTGTCCTCTGACTCCTGCCTCAGACAACGCTGGTTGTGAAATGTTGTTAAACGACGGTGTTGTTGACTTGCCTTTAAAAATATCTGTAAACATTTCGTTATTCCTGAAGCAGTAGGTTTGGGGTTGCCTTTTAATTTTTGTGAACTTCGTTTCCCTGTCGATACTCCACTCGTACTGCGTCTTGATAAAGACGCATATGGGAAAAAGCCTTTTTTCTCCTGAACTGAAGTCTTATTCAATCACGCAGTGAAACTGCATGACTATTGGTTCGTGCAGTGTGTAAAAAACGAACCAATGTGTCGGCAGCGGAGCTGCACGAGCCTATGGCGACGAAGCCCGTCAAATCCCGCCAGAATGGGCGGGGCATCTGGCTATATAAGCGGCCGCTTCGCCATAGGATCCTCAGATTTCTTCTCCTTCAGCGACGACGACTTCGCCTCGCTGATCCTAGAAGCCTGCTTGCCGTAGACAAGCATCGCTGCTGGACCTAGCGGCCTCGAACTGCTCGGCTGACTCGCCTTTTACTCCGTGCTCCAGCATCGCGGCGGTTCCGGTCCTGTTCGCTGCCGCCATCCGGTGAGAACTCACGCGTTCTAAAAGAGCAAATTGGCGTTGTTGCAAATGCTGCGCCGTTATTGCGGCTCGTGCAGGTCTCCCCTGCACGCCGATGACGGCCACAGCGAGTGCGTTTCCTGCTTGGGGAAATCCCATGCAGATGCTGCGCTCGCTGGCTCTGATTGTTCTCACTGTGAGAACATCAGTCTCGCCTCTCTGCGCTCGCAGATAGCTTTCTTTTCAGAGAGTGACTCCGCCCCTCGCGCCCTCCCGTTTTCTTCCTCCCAGGGACCTGTGAGGAAAAAAACAGCAGGGCAGAGGAGCTCAGCGCCCGGCTGAGAGCGAGCTCACGTCGGCTCAGATCCCGCGTGCCTCGCTCTCGCCACACAGAGGTTTCCCCGTCCTTTTTTCCCAACCTGACCAGCATCTATCTGCAAATGCGAGCGATCTGGTCTCGTTCGGGGGAAGTGACGAAGAGCTGGCCGATGACAGCATGTCATTGGCAGCTTCAAACGATGAGGAGCTGTCGGGCTCAGTGGCTGACCCCGCCCCCCCCGCGTTCGTCCACGCCCAGCGCCGCCAAAGCCGGGATGGATACCGAACTTTTACGTGTCCTCTCAAAGGCGGTTGAAGAGCTGGGATTGGAGTGGTCTCTACCTGAGGAGCCATCTCGCAGCCGTCTCGACGAGTGGTTCCTGCCGGGGCGCCGTCAGGCCCCTCCCCAGCGACCCTCGCCGTTCTTCCCTGAAGTTCACGATGAGCTCACCAGATCTTGGCGCGCCCCATACTCTGCTCACCTCTGTACTTCCGCTTCATCCGCCCTCACTACAGTTGACGGCGCTGAAGAAAAGGGGTATGAGAGGATGCCTCAACTAGATGAATCAGTGGCTGCTCACCTCTGCCCACCCACTGCCATCGGTTGGAAAGCAAAAGCCGCCCACCCGTCCAAGCCATGCAGGACCACTTCAGCGCTCGCTGGACGCTCCTACGCTTCAGCTGGACAGGCGGCTTCAGCGCTTCACTCAATGGCGGTTCTACAGGTCTATCAGGCCAAACTCCTCTCTGCCATGGACGAGTCTGAGCCTGATCCTGCGATTCTCAGGGAGCTGAGAAGTGCAACAGACCTGGCACTGCGTGCCACCAAGACCACCGCCCAGGCGACAGGAAGGTCCATGGCTAGCCTAGTGGTGCTCGAGCGCCACCTGTGGCTCACGTGGACGGAGATCAAGGACGCGGACAAAGTCCCCTTCCTTGATGCCCCGACTTCCCCCAACGGCCTCTTTGGACCTGCGGTGGAAGGATTTGCTGAGCGCTTCACAGAGGCACAGAAGGCGTCACAGGCCATGCGACACTTCCTGCCAAAGCGCTCCAGCTCCGCAGCTGCTTCGAGTCGCCCTAAATCTGCGCCGTCTCAGCAGCCAGCGAAGCCTGCACCTGCCGTTCCCGCCCCTCAGTCTGCCAAGACTCAGCAGACGCGAGGACGTTCCCGCTCGGCCAAACACCACCCCTTTCCGCAGCGCCAGGGCCCCCGACCCAGGATAGCATTGGACCCTGCGCCTCCGGTGTCTTCCTGATCTACAGGGCAGGAAGAGGAGAGGGCGAAGTCCCGCCACGGCCAGACCGCCCACCAAGCAGCCTCTTTTAAACCTCTTTTCACCCCGTTCATTTCCGGGTGCAGAGGGAAGTGTGTTTGTTGCAAATACAGGGCCCGTACAAGCGCCCAAGCAACCATCCGCTGTGATAGTGGAAAAAATAAAACACAATCATTTTCAAAAAGAGAGCAGATTTCCTCTTCCGCCACTCACGAGTGCCCTGCCTCCATGCAGTCAGTCACTCGAGTTTATCCAACCCCTTGCCACGCGGGCCGAGGCCTGGCAGGCCGTCCCCGGAGTGTCAGAATTGGTTATGGGGATAATAAAACGAGGTTATTCACTCCAATTCGCTCGAAGACCCCCGCGCTTCGGCGGCGTGGTCTCCACCTCAGTACAGGGCAAGAACGCTCACGTTCTGCACTCAGAGGTGATGACACTGTTGGGAAAAGGAGCCATAGAAAAGGTTCCTCCAGCTCAGAGCGAATCTGGCTTTTACAGCCGTTACTTCCTCGTTCCCAAAAAGGATGGAGGCCTCCGGCCCATCCTCGTGCTCAGACGCCTGAATCACGCCCTCATGAAGAGGCCGTTCAGGATGATCACACTGAAACAGATCCTCTCGCAGATTCGCACAGGGGACTGGTTCTGTTCTCTGGACCTGAAAGACGCATACTTTCACATCCAGATAGCCCCCCATCACAGACGATTCTTGAGATTCGCCTTCGAGGGAGTGGCTTATCAGCAGTGTTGGGAATAACGGCGTTATAAATAAATGGCGTTACTAACGGCGTTATTTTTTTCAGTAACGAGTAATCAAACAAATTACTGTTTCCCCCGTTACAACGCCGTTACCGTTACTGACAATAAAATGTGACGTTACTATATTATATTATTAGAATTTAATTTCAGTTCATCTGAATGGATGCGCAGTGTAGCTGTATTTGACGTGCCGTAAACTCTAGTGTGAAGGCGCACGACTCGCCGTCGCTTTCTCTCACATACACGCACGCAAAGAAAGATACAGAGCGAGAGAGTCTTTCATAACATGCAGAATTGACACGCTACATGTAAACGATATTCTTTGTTGTATTTTCCTGTCAAAATAACGGAGTTCCTTTGGAATTCTTCAGCTTTTAAGAACTGCCGCTTTCTCTGGTAGTGGGCGGAACTAATGTGCAAACGACAATCTCATTGGCTGGTGCTCACCTATTATCATCCCTGTTTTGATTTCAGCAAATCAATTAGAGCGAACTCAGACAACATGATTAATATTCATGAACCCAGCAGCTCATTAATCCTTAGTACATTTTATATTGATGACAAATATGCATTCATACTTGGTTATTCTAATTACTAAAGTTCTATCATCATATAATATAAAATTATCATAATATTATATTATAATGCTTGACTGACTGATACTAATTGTCAGTAGATAAATAGTGTAGATTAATGTACAATGTTTTATAATAATAATTTATTCTTTTTAGTGTCTTTTTCATTAATTTAACATATTTAATATTGGGGGCATCCAAAGTTTTTTGACATTTGAACATTTTGTAAAAAGTAACGCAATAGTTACTTTCCCTGGTAATTAGTTACTTTTATAATGATGTAACTCAATTACTAACCTCAGTTACTATTTGTGAGAAGTAACTAGTAACTATAACTAATTACTTTTTTAAAGTAACGTGCCCAACACTGCTTATCAGTACACGGTCCTCCCCTTTCGACTGTCTCTGGCCCCCCGCACTTTTACGAAGTGCATGGACGCAGCTCTTTCCCCTCTGCGACAGATGGGAATCCGCATTCTCAACTACCTCGACGACTGGCTCATTCTGGCTTCGCATGCGGCCCCTCCAACGCTGGTTGAAACCACGGGTTCCACCCCATGCATGGCTTCACGGATGCCTGCATATCAGGGTGAGCCAGGCCTGTGTGACAGCCCTGGCCCCCTGGAAGAACCCACGATGGATGGAGAAGGGCGTGGCTATGGGAATGGTCTGCAACAGGAAGGTTGTCACGACAGACGCCTCCAACACAGGTTGGGGAGCGCTGTGCGAAGGCAAACCGACCTTTGGCCATTGGTCGGAAGCGGAGAACGGCCTCCACATCAACTGCTTGGAAATGCTAGCAGTATGTCGAGCCTGCCGTTTTTTTCTGCCAGACCTAATCGGACGCCATGTGCTGATTCGCTCAGACAACATGTCCGTGGTGTCCTATATAAATCACCAAGGAGGTCTCTCCTCGAGCGGATATGTTATCTTGGAGCAATGTCCCCTCAGAAGAGTGGATGCTCCATCCGCGGACGGTTCAGATGATCTGGAAGATCTTTGGCAAGGCAAAAGTAGATCTTTTCGCCTCCAAAGACAGCTCTCACTGCCCAATTTATTATTCGAAGGTCAGGGACGCGTTGGCCCACGATTGGCCCGACCTCCTCCTTTATGCATTCCCTCCGATCGCCCTGATCCCTCAGGTCATCAGGCAGATCAAGGAACAAGGACACAAGGTTCTATTGGTAGCCCCCTTGTGGGAAAACCAACCTTGGTTGTCAGAGCTGGTTCAGCTGCTCACAGCAGCCCCCTGGCCCGTGCCCCTGAGACGGGATCTCCTCTCTCAGGCGAACGGAACAATATGGCACCCTCGGCCCGAGCTGTGGGCTCTCCACCTGTGGCCGCTCGACGGGAGCCTACCAGCCTCCCAGAGCGAGTGTTAAACACCATTTCTGAGGCTAGAGCCCCGTCCACAAGACGCCTCTACGCCCTTAAGTGGTCTGTTTTCTCCACTTGGTGCCTAGACCGCGGTGAAAACCCGTCTACCTCCGAGTTGGCAGTGGTTCTGTCCTTCCTGCAGGAGCTGCTGGATAAAGGACGTTCCCCCTCCACACTCAAGGTGTTCATAGCGGCTATAGCGGCCTTTCATGCCCCTATAGCAGGCAGAGACAACTCAGTTGTCCGTTTTCTGAGGGGAGCCAAGAGGCTGAATCCGCCTCGGCCCCTCACCGTCCCTACATGGGACCTGCCCACTGTATTGAGGGCCCTGAAGGGCCCTCCTTTTGAGCCGCTTCAGTCTACGAACCTTCAGTCGCTGTCGCTGAAAACTGCTCTGCTACTAGCACTAGCATCGGTTAAGCGAGTAGGAGACCTACAGGCGCTCTCTGTTAGCCCTGCCTGCCTGGAATTTGGGCCCAATGACTCCAAGGTATGGTTTCCAAGGCATGGTTTCGTACCCAAGGTACTTTCAACTCCATTCAGAGCTCAGGTCATCACACTCACCGCGCTTCCTCCTTCTGAGGAGGACCGGGAGTTGTCCTTGTTATGCCCTGTCAGAGCTTTGAGGATCTACTTCGAGCGTTCTGCCTCATTTAGGCGTACAGAAAATCTCTTCGTCAGCTTCGGTAACCGCGCCAAAGGGCATCCGGTCACGAAGCAGAGGCTCTCTAAGTGGATAGTGGATGCTGTTACGCAGGTGTACTCTTCCTTGGGCCTACAATGCCCCATTGGAGTACGAGCCCATTCTACTAGAGGCATCGCCTCGTCATGGGCCTGGTCTAGCGGTGTGTCCATTAGAGAGATTTGTGCGGCGGCCGGCTGGGCCTCGCCGTCCACATTCGCTAGGTTTTATAGCCTGGATGTACCAGCCTTACAGGCTAGGGTCCTCTCTGCTTAGATGAGCGTACATGTATACGTTATGGGAACAATCCTGACAGAGAATTCTTGACCGCAATGCGCTCAAGCTCTCTAGTTGGTTTCTTGCATACCTCAGTCCTGGAAGTACTGAGTATGTAAGGGTCATAAGGAATGATCACCCAGGCCAAGCATAACCTCTATGAGTTTAGCTCGCTTAGCCTGGAGCATACTATTGAACTTCCCTGTGGGAATTAAATGCTTATGGAGTAATATTATGCAATTGTTCCTCTGCCTTAGCACGGCGTGATTGAATTGAGTTCCCATATGCGTCTTTATCAAGACGCAGTACGAGTGGAGTATCGACAGGGAACGTACTCGGTTACTATCGTAACCTCGGTTCCCTGAGATACGGAGCGAGTACTGCGTACTTTGCCGTGCCAGACAGCTGCACGACTCAGTCGTCACTTCAGTCGAAGTAACCTGAGGATCCTATGGCGAAGCGGGCGCTTATATAGCCAGATGCCTCGCCATAGGCTCGTGCAGCTCCGCTGCCGACACATTGGTTCGTTTTTTACACACTGCACGAACCAATAGTCGTGCAGTTTCACTGCGTGATTGAATAAGACTTCAGTTCAGGAGAAAAAAAGGCTTTTTCCCATATGCGTCTTTATCAAGACGCAGTACTCGTTCCGTATCTCAGGGAACCGAGGTTATGACAGTAACCGAGTACGTTTCTCCAGGTTTGTCTAGCTAGGGAGTTAGGGAAGACTTCTGTTTTTCTTTTTGGAATGTTTTTCTTTGTTAGGTAATGTAAGTCTTTAAACCCCTAGTTAGTAGGCTACTTTAGTTTGTTATTTTGTCCTGGATCCCCTTCCGAAGAGATACGCTTCTTGCTTTCTGAACCAATAAACTGGTCAACTTGTAATAATCTCTGTTGTGGTCACTGTGAGCTGGGACAGTAGAGGAGTGTCTCGTTTATCTAAATTTGTTTTTAATCTTGTCACTGGCCTTGCCAACCCTAGACTGGTCAGGACATGACACTATAAAATGGCTTAATGTATTCATAAATTCATTATCTTCCAACCAACTTCAAACTTGTTTCCAGCTAAAATATGAGTCCTCTATCCACGATATTGCTTTTTCCAGTGAAAAATTCTGAATCTACACTTAGATTAAGCACTGTTTACAGTTCTAAACATAGGAAGTACTTTTTCAACGGAGGAAGTGTTATTATGGATTATGAACAAATAATGGAAAATTTGTAGGGTCTTGGGGAAACAAGTTTGTCATCAAATACTTGTGAACATTTCCAGTATGGAGTATCTACCAAGATCAAGGCACAGAAACATAAGGACATCGTTAAAATAGTCCATGTGACATCAGTGGTTCAACTGTAATTTTACAAAGCTACCAGAATATTTTGTGTGCAAAGAAAACCAAAATAACGACTTTATTCAACAATGATTTTCTTTTGCGTCACCCTAGTGCCATTTTGGAGAGCATCATGAAATGCGCATGCTTTCTTCTGAACGTAAACAAAGTGCAGCTCATGCAAAACGTTTCTGTGGCTTGACTGTGGTAGTACCCTTGTTGTCTATGCCGGGTCAGAAAGCTCTCGGATTTCATCAAAAATATCTTAATTTGTGTTCCAAAGATGAACAAAGATCTTACAGGTTTGGAACGACATGAGGGTGAGTAATTAATGACAGAATTTTCATTTTTGAGTGAGCTATCCCTTTAAACTGAGAAAACAGAAGCATTAGGACACGTGTACTTTATTTTATAATCAGTGTCACTGATCTGTCATTTGACCTCCATCTTGACTTTAAGTTTTATTAAAGATTAATCTTTCCATTGAAATATAATTACATTTTGAATAGTAATATTAAAAAATAAATACTAACAAAGGACTTATACTTTAATATCAGTACAATTATTTTCAGAAGACAAGTGAAAAGAAAACAACAACAACAACAACAAAAAAACAAATAGCATACAATATTAATGGTAAAGTATGTAATAGTAAAACATTTTATCCTATCCCTGTTTAAAAAATATAAAAAAATTGGATACTGTAACATCATACATCAGTTTCTGTGACATGCTTTCCTACCGAGACATTTCTATCATTCAATAATGACAAACCGTGGTTTACAATGAAACTCAACCAGCTTCATCATGCCAAAAGAGGATGCTTACAAAAGCGAGCACAAAATCTTGAATAACCAGTTTGAAAAACCCAGTCAGTTGTGTACAGTCTGTGTACAGCAAACACCCTAAACACCCTAGATGTAGTACGAGTGGAGTATCGACAGGGAACGTACTCGGTTACTATCGTAACCTCGGTTCCCTGAGATACGGAGCGAGTACTGCGTACTTTGCCGTGCCAGACGCAGTTTCACTGCGTGATTGAATAAGACTTCAGTTCAGGAGAAAAAAAGGCTTTTTCCCATATGCGTCTTTATCAAGACGCAGTACTCGTTCCGTATCTCAGGGAACCGAGGTTATGACAGTAACCGAGTACGTTTCTCCAGGTTTGTCTAGCTAGGGAGTTAGGGAAGACTTCTGTTTTTCTTTTTGGAATGTTTTTCTTTGTTAGGTAATGTAAGTCTTTAAACCCCTAGTTAGTACTTTAGTTTGTTATTTTGTCCTGGATCCCCTTCCGAAGAGATACACTTCTTGCTTTCTGAACCAATAAACTGGTCAACTTGTAATAATCTCTGTTGTGGTCACTGTGAGCTGGGACAGTAGAGGAGTGTCTCGTTTTTCTAAATTTGTTTTTAATCTTGTCACTGGCCTTGCCAACCCTAGACTGGTCAGGACATGACACTATAAAATGGCTTAATGTATTCATAAATTCATTATCTTCCAACCAACTTCAAACTTGTTTCCAGCTAAAATATGAGTCCTCTATCCACGATATTGCTTTTTCCAGTGAAAAATTCTGAATCTACACTTAGATTAAGCACTGTTTACAGTTCTAAACATAGGAAGTACTTTTTCAACGGAGGAAGTGTTATTATGGATTATGAACAAATAATGGAAAATTTGTAGGGTCTTGGGGAAACAAGTTTGTCATCAAATACTTGTGAACATTTCCACCAAACAGGAAAAAGATTTAAAGGGGTGGTTTACTGCTTTTTTTCTTTGCTTGATTGTGTTTATGGGGTGCAATATAACATGTCTTTGTGTTTCGTTTGTTAAAAAACGCCTTATTTTTCATATATTTCACCTTTATTGTAAGCTGCTTTCTCCTCTGTCATTTGAACGACCGGTTGACTTCCTGATTCTCTGAAACCACTCCCTCAGAAACAGGCGATGGGCTCAGATTGGTTAGTTGGGTCGGTGTGTTGTGATTGGCTAAACTGCGTACTGCACATTGTCCGGAAACGTCACACCCATTACCTTCAACTGATATTGCCGTATTAGTTTGAGCCAGAATCAGACCCAGAAAGCGGTAATGAAGAGAGTCAAGCAGAACTTCTGCAAGCACGGCTCTTACAAACGTTTCTGAATGGAAGTTTGCTGTTGTGATTACATATAATTCGTTCATATAAGTTCGTACACGTTTGTCTTATACACACAAAATAGCATTGAACTAACTGGCTACTAACCAAACAGCGTTGTGTTTACGTTCTTGATCAAATCGAAAAATTACGTCATAAAGTATACATGGAAAATACATTTACAAAATTAGTACATAATTACAAATTTGGGTCCAAAATGTTTGTACGCGTTTGTCATAGACACAAAGCCAGCGTTGGCATTTGTTTACGTCCTTGTTAAAACTAAAACATTACGTCTGAAATTATACATGCAAATACATTTAAAATTAATCTTACTTACAGGTTGTGGCCCAACAACTGCTGCCTTTGGTTTTAAAGTTGGAAATGCTACATGTTTTAGTATTATATTCTGTATGAATCCGGCATTGAACTCGTGTAGATTCTGGAAGCTGTCTTCCGTAAAATGCACAGCACAGAGAGCTAAATTAGGACTGTAATTGTCAGGAACATAATCAAACATAAATTTTAACCATTGTTGACGAACTACAGCATTCGTAGGAAGCCTGAACACCGAAGACCTGACAGCTGGGTGAAAATAACACAGTTTCGACGGCATTGCTACAACTCTCCACTATAACTCTTTCTCTTCGACAAAGCCGCAGAACATGGCCTTGCCCCCTTTTCTGCATGTTCCGGAGGGAGGGGTTGATGGGGTTTTTTCATATGCAACCCGGGAAGTATCTCGTTGTAGTCCCATATGAGTCATTTTTGTAGGCATTAAACTTCCTGATTTTTAAAAGACGATATCGCCGCTTACGTTGAACTTTCAGCGCAGCAACTTTGCAGATAATGTTCATGCACCAACAGCAACATTACACACCATTTAAAATGAAAAAAGTGAAATCGCAGTAAACCACCCCTTTAAACAGAATGATTTATATAAAGACCTCATGATCTTCCTCCCCACCATTCATCTGGTTGACACATGCTACTTGTTTTTTTTTGTATATGTTCATAATTGAGCACAGTTATTAAAGGAATAGTTTACCCAAAAATGAAAATTCTGTTAATAATTACTTGCCCTCATGTCGTTCCAAACCCATAAGACCTTCGCTCATCGTCGGAACACAAATGAAGATATTTTTGATGAAATCCAAGAGTTCTCTGACCTTCCATAGACAGCAAGGGTATTACCAAGATCAAGGCACAGAAACATAAGGACATCGTTAAAATAGTCCATGTGACATCAGTGGTTCAACTGTAATTTTACAAAGCTACCAGAATATTTTGTGTGCAAAGAAAACCAAAATAACGACTTTATTCAACAATGATTTTCTTTTGCGTCACCCTAGTGCCATTTTGGAGAGCATCATGAAATGCGCATGCTTTCTTCTGAACGTAAACAAAGTGCAGCTCATGCAAAACGTTTCTGTGGCTTGACTGTGGTAGTACCCTTGTTGTCTATGCCGGGTCAGAAAGCTCTCGGATTTCATCAAAAATATCTTAATTTGTGTTCCAAAGATGAACAAAGATCTTACAGGTTTGGAACGACATGAGGGTGAGTAATTGACAGAATTTTCATTTTTGAGTGAGCTATCCCTTTAAACTGAGAAAACAGAAGCATTAGGACACGTGTACTTTATTTTATAATCAGTGTCACTGATCTGTCATTTGACCTCCATCTTGACTTTAAGTTTTATTAAAGATTAATCTTTCCATTGAAATATAATTACATTTTGAAAAGTAATATTAAAAAATAAATACTAACAAAGGACTTATACTTTAATATCAGTACAATTATTTTCAGAAGACAAGTGAAAAGAAAACAACAACAACAACAACAAAAAAAAAACAAATAGCATACAATATTAATGGTAAAGTATGTAATAGTAAAACATTTTATCCTATCCCTGTTTAAAAAATATAAAAAAATTGGATACTGTAACATCATACATCAGTTTCTGTGAGAATACATGCTTTCCTACCGAGACATTTCTATTCAAAATGACAAACCGTGGTTTACAATGAAACTCAAACAGCTTCATCATGCCAAAAGAGGATGCTTACAGAAGCAAGCACAAAATCTTGAATAACCAGTTTGAAAAACCCAGTCAGTTGTGTACAGTCTGTGTACAGCAAACACCCTAAACCCAAACTCATCTTCTGGAATGCTGCGGAATGGAAACATCAATGGAAGATGATGGTTGCCCAGTCTTAGCACCCTCGAAGGTCTGGCCATGAGTAAAGGTCTGACCAAAGGTATGCATCTGCCCAAAAGCTGCATGGGGAAGAAAAGTAAAGTTCTTACAGTTAAAACAAACAAAATACATTCACTTGGTAAGACGTAGGCTGCATATGAAAGCGTGTACTCCCTGAGGGGACTTCTTTTGAACAAGTATAGCTGAATGTGATCCAGGCATAATACATTCACCATGTTGCCATTATCAAGTTCTCTAAGGTGTCAGTATCTCTTCTCTGCCAACTGCTCTCCCCGTGGCATCATGGGATAGAAAAGAGTCCACTGGATATACACTTGAGGATCTTCCCGGTAGCAGTAGGTCATCTGGGTACTTTTGCCTATTTTAAGAATTCGGTAAATTCAGACATATAAACATGCTGTCGCCTAGTATGTGGTAGGGAATTATGCATATTTTTTCTTGTTTCAAAACTACATGTACTAAGTACATTTACTAGGGAAATGGAATTTTTCAGAATGGATTAAATATAGTATAAGAGTAAAATGTGATCAGATGAAATGAGAATGTATTTGAATGTAATGTGATTCTGATTTCTAAAAAGGCAATGCTCTTTGAATGCATTAATAAATGGCAAATAAATAAATATTTAGACAAACCTACCCCGAGACGAGAATTTACAGGAACTACGAAGTAAATAACCAAGATATATGACCGACAAATATGACACATGCAGAAAGTTCAATAGATATTACAGGAAATATGTTATATAGAGTGTAAGTGTGAAATAAGTCAAACCATATCGATTTTTTTTTCATTAGGCATATATTTCCATAAAGACAAAACACCAAACACAAAAGTATTGAGTTAGTAAAAGGTCTAGGCTCATTATAGACCGTATAAAGATTCAGTGACTTCACATTGTGAGAAACGAACAGTACATCCAAACTCAGTCATTAGCAGAGGACAGAAATATATGTGAACTTCCAGATGATATGGTAATCATAACCCCCCAAAAAGAAAGAATAAAGAGGTAGCTACCATACTTGCTGATAACATTAGTGCAGATGTGCCATCTAATCACAGCTGAAATGGTTGCTTGTGTGACGCAAAATCGAACAAAATCTGTTCGAGCAGCATTCCATCATCTTTATATGTTGTAGTCTTGTGGTTAGCCAATGGTACTGTTTAAAGATTCAAAGCCTGATCCAATTGTTTTAATGATAACAGATTCACAGCTTTTCCTAGAGTAGTTCCTGTACATGCCTCGATAGTGTGCAAGCATGTGAAGTGACACAAAATAGTGTTAGTCCAAAACATCCATGCATGTTCTGCAGAATTTACAGAAAATCAAACAAAGTATAATCTCCATTTGCAATATACAATGCATTCTACACTTCACATTTAGTGCCTTAATATCACCTTTGAGGAAGAATAAGTCTCATTCCTACACCTTATAAAAATTTGTGACAGTGCAAAATACTAGACTTTGCGAAGTACTTTACAATTTTTACAGACCCTTTGATGTATTCCATTTAAATAAAGAAAGAAATAATAACAAAAATAATACTACACTGAAGTATTAGAGGTGAATACTGAACATCCACTAAAATGTTGTATTTTCTCCAGTGAATACATTATACATGGCTCTAACCAAAAGACAGCTGCTTCCCTCCACATTCTCCTGGAACTTCATTTACATGTACATTTTACAACAGTATCTCAATAAAACCTAATCAGTATCCATAGCATTTACCTTTTGGGTCCTGCCCACTTTATGATGTCAAGACATACAATCAGACACCACTCATATTTTGTTCATATGTAAATACACTACAAAACTTATTCTGAGTTGAGAACTACACCACATTAACATTGGCACTTATTTCCTGATACCCGTTTGACATTACATGTTTAAGAATCCAAATTTTCCATTTAAATGCCATTATTGTGTCAATGTGCAATTAATTCCCTTTATGTAACAAATTTCCCTTTATACAGTGCACTTTTTTGGCTCCTCCTCTTCTGAAGTGCTGTCATAAATGTGTTATGCATGCTCATTGTCAAAGGGATTTAATTCTTTCACTTTTGCTCTCTAACATCTAACATGAATTGAACATAATTCTAGGAGATTTAACAATACAAAGGTCAGAATTTTGGCACTTAATCACATGAAGACAACTACTGGACAATGTTATTTTATACACATCATTTACAACATATTTCACATGTACCTTTAGGTAAAACTTACAATAAGGTTTCAATTTGTTAACATCAGTTATATATCATTGTATAAATTAATTATAAATAATTAATAAACAAACAAACATTAACTTAGATGGATAAATGCTATAAAATGGCTTAATGTATTCATAAATTCATTATCTTCCAACCAACTTCAAACTTGTTTCCAGCTAAAACATGAGTCCTCTATCCACGATATTATGGATTATGAACTAGTATTTTGGCTAGAAGCGGCACCCATTCACTAAAGAGAATGCATTGCTGAGCAAGTTATGTGATACTATTCTAATCCAAATCTGTTCCGATGAAGAAACAAATTCATCTACTGTACATCTTGGATGGCCTGAGGGTGGCTATATTTAGGCTTTTATCCCATTAACTCATTTTAACAAATTGAACCTTATTGTAAAGTGTTCCCACTAAACTGAAGACGCAAGACCATCCTCTCTCTACAACGTCTGAATGAATTTTGGACTTTTTCAACAGATACAGCTGCCACATATCCAACTACTGTATGTTAGGTCCAACATGCCGCCCAAATGTCTTCCTCCATTAGGTTTATTCCCTTCATCGGTATTCCACTTCCCAAAAAGCAGCTATTCAAAGGACATGAGGTTTGCTGGTATCTGTGGAAAACAATGTGACATTCCTACATATCCCTGTTAATTAAACATTTATTTTATTTGAGAATTTTTGTTCCAGGATAAACTTACCTGTGGTCTTGTACTCCTGCACGCCTCGGCTAAATGTCTGTGCCAGATAATCGCAGAGAAACGTGATCCAGTCTGGAACTTGTAAACATTACCTGAACCACAGATTAAAACAAATGAACTTGCATGGGTTTATTCAAATTAAGTTGTGACATTGCAAATCTGCCATTTATAAAGCCAAAAAAGAATTTGCTGAATCAAATCTATGTAGCCATAACTCATTTTTTATGTCAAATATTTTCATGTTTAAACAAACCATCTGGACTTGGTCATCCTTCAGTAGAAGATCATTTGCATACTTATCAAGGTCTACATGAAGCCAGTGCTCACACATCAAGATAATGCGGTTATGTTGCAACATGAAACCAGTACTCACACATCAAGATAATGCGGTTAGATTCAAACTATTTCTTGGAAGTTCATAAGGATATTATAGAACATTTTTCTCTTCATTTAGCCTAAATGGCAAACAAGTTGAATGACAAAACAGAAAACACAAAAGCTTTTGTGTTGTACAACAAAAACAAAAAAACATGAGCATCATGATCACTTTTAGATGATCTTTCACAATGTTCCAGTTTTATTTCATTCCTGAAACCTGTTGCTTACAGTGCCATACTAAGCGAAGTTTATGATTCACTCATTCAGTCTGGGAGTGGCATGCCATTTCAGTGACATTTGATGAAAGTTTTAAACGCCACCCAATTAATGCAAGCTTTTCTGATTGCGAAACAAATGTTTGCTTTGAATTGAAACATGGTACCACTTTTCAATAAGGTTAATTAGTTAACATTAGTTAACAACATAAGTAAACATGAACTAAGAATTAACAATACTTCTACAGCATTTATTAATCTTAGACAATGTTAATTTCAGCATTTACGAAAGCATTATTAAAATCACGAATTGTGCTTGTTAGCATTAGTTAATGCACTGTGAACTAACATGAATAAACAATGAACATCTGTATTTTCATTAACTAACATTAACAAAGATCAATAAATAGTGTAATAAATGCATTGTTCATCGTTTGTTCAACAAATGACACCTTATTGTAAAGTGTTACTTGAAACATTAATGGATCTTTATGGAAAAAAGAAAGCACAAAAGTATTTTTATGTCAAACATTTGTATGTCATATGCAGCAAATGAATGAAAAATAGCCATAAAAATTATTTTGTAGCTATTCTCTCACAGCATGAAACGGTTTATATTTTAAGTCATATACTTTATATGTTCATGCATGAGTTGTAGACACGAAAAACAATACCTCTTTCAGGATCAGTAAGCTGGAAAATGTTTGGATGTTCAGGGTTGTCCGGCAGAACCACCATCCAACCTGTGAGCGTGATTTTTTTACATGGCCTGGATTTATACTTAAGACAAAAAAGCCACAATTACAAAGAGGTTAGGCCAAGAAGTTAAATAAACTTCATTTAAGACTGAAATTGAAACAGTACTGGAATTTCCCTTAACAGCATAAATGATCTAAATGACAAGTTCTTAAAGCCGAGTAATTAAATGGTTTTAATTAGCATAATAATAGGCAACACTTTTTATTTGTATTATTCGACCAATTAAAGTCTGAATAGCTTAGATGGCACTTTATAAGTAAAAAAATGTTTTCACATTGAATTAATCACTTACATGTCTTCGCTCATTTGCTCTTAGAGCTTTAGAACCAAAATAGATGAGAATGGAGCCAGACAGCACAATCCAGTAGCGCTTCCAGGATGAGAGCTGATGTGAAGAAAATACAAGTGCAAATCAGCAGAAGAGACAGACTAAGTGCTCTTCTCTAAATACTCAAACACACATGACTATTTTATGGACTGTATATCCATCTTTATATATTAATTAACTATCAACTGGGGCAGTTACACTGAAATTTAGACCTCCAACAATGAAGACCTGGCCAAAGACAGGCAGCAGTACAAATGCTTTTGGACGCTATTCTGTCATCAGTAACGCATGGATACGTATCGTACGTTTATTTACGCTTCGATTTGAACGGAAACAGCGTATCCATGCGTTACTGATGACACAGAAGAGCGTACGCACTTTGCGTCCATCGGATTCTCTCCAAAATGGCGCTACGCTGACACAGAGAGACAGAGAGGAGACGAATTGTTGAATAAATGTCGTTATTTTTATTTTCTTTGCGTACAAAAAGTATTCTCGTCACTTCATAAAATTCTGATTGAACCACTGATGGCAGATGGACTATTTTGGCGATGTTTTTTTATACTTTTCTGTGCCTTGACAGTGTAATTTACTTGGCAGTCAATGGGACAGTCACAAGCCTCATATATCTTAAATTGTGTTCCGAGGACAAACTAAGCTTTTCCGGGTTTGGAACGACATGGGGGTAAGTGATTAATGACCACATTTTCATTTTGGGGTGGAGTATCCCTTTAACTAACAAACTTAAACTTGTTTTGATAAGCTACTCATCAAACTTGCATGTTTGATAAGGTCAAAATCTCTACAATTCACACTAAAGAGTATTAGGTAAAAGCCTCAAACAAACCACAAACATATCTAGATAAAATCTGCAATACATTTCATGTTTATACTGACAATAAGCTTAACTTGATACAAGTGAGTGATATACAAACACATCAAAGTCATATCTAATCTAATAAATTCATCCAAGTTAACCGACTGATCATAAGCGGGCTACAGGGTAAAAATACTGGGTCATGTTTAACATTTGAAATTTTACTGCACACTTACAGTGGGTTTTTTACCCTCCTTCATCAGTGTCTTTCTTCGCAGGGGCCCTTCAATGGTTATACTGCTCAGAGAACTGCATTCATAGCTGGAAACTGCCCCTGGGGTGCTGGGGAAGCAAGAAAATCATTTTTTTCCCTCAGGTCATATAAAACACTGAGATCAATATGTCCTGCAGCAGAACAACTCAAGTATGTGATGAAAATATGTATAGAGTAAATCAAGAAGGAAACAAAAGACAAGAAGATGAAAATATATGTTTAAAAAAGACATTAACTTCAGTTTTTAGGGACACAGGTAACAGCTATGTTCCTACCTATAAATATAACTTCTACTTCTGGGAGAGTTACAGATTGGGACTCGCCAGTTTGGACCAAGTGTCGCGTACATACGTCCTCTGAAAGTGGTCAGGAAGAGCAATGAGTTTTTCATTTGTATTAAGAAAACAAATGCATCACAAATAAATAAGAAACATGTTAACAACTGAGAATCTGAACATAGCTAGTACTGCAAATGTTGTGATTTCAGAATCTGTATATATATATACAAACCTAAAAGCAGAAAGACAAAACAGAAATGTAATAAATGCACTTCATTTTCTATTCCAATTTATAATCATGATACATAATTTGCCTTACCTCTCAACTGTATTCGATAATTCATCACTAAAAGAGCTCTCTCTACTGCCTGCAGACAGACAGAAAAAATATGAAGGTCAGGATAAAACTAAATCATTTCTTTCTCTTAAAATAAACGAATGAAAGTTGGTGGCAGAAATATTCCATGGTAAAGATGTCAAGTCTATTTAGAAACAAATCAATGCGGTGTTCGCGAAAGACAATAACCCGTTGTAATACCAAAAGCTTGAACACTACTGCCATCTAGTGGTGAAAAATCATAAATACAAACACAGCTCCAACGCAGCAGTCATATTTTAAGGTGGTAAGAGAGAACACCTTTAAATTAGGACACAGATATCCTAACACATTAATCTTGTGTTAGTGGGGCAAAGACTGAGATATGAGTGTGTGTACAATAGGAATAAACTGAAGTACCAAGCGAGATGCCGTTGGTAAATACTGAATCATGTGTGTGGTTTCTGACAGGACTGTGAGACTCTAAGAAGCTGTCGTCCAGTAGGTGTCGAGCCTTTTCTTTCGCAGGGAATGTCGCACTTTTACTCTCCACCACACCAAACTGGCACATCATACTGAGAAGAGATGACAGAATTGAAACACAAAAACAGTCAGTCAGATTAGGCACTGTGCTCCCTTGTGAAAAAGAAGTGCACTTAGTTGCATTGAATATGTACTTGTAGTGTACTTCAGATGTTGAAAGTATATTTCTACTTGCAGATAATATAATATTAATGAAATAAAAGGCCTTTTAAGATTACCTAAAGAGAGTACACTTTCACTTCACACAAAGTGAACTTTGTAATAATATAAAATTAAAAGATTTACCTTAAAGTACATTTTAAATCATTATGCTTTAATATCATTATGCTTTTCTCATTCTTTAACGTAGACTTATTTTGATGCGTTGACTAGCATACTAAAGCACATGTTTGATATTACATTTGAAGTTAATATATTTTAAAAGCACTAAATTGCAACATCATTATTACAAAAACTGTGTAATTACAAATATATTTAAATGACTTACAATTTATTCACACTCAAGTCGTTTCAAACCTGTATGAGTTTATGTAGATCACGAAAAAAGATATTTTAAATAATGTTGGTCTCCAAACAGCTGCTAGATTCCATTGACTTCCACGGTATACACAAAAATACTATGGAAGTCAGTGGGGACCAGCAGCTGTTTGGTTACATTCTTCAAAATATTTTATTTTGTGTTCAGCAGAAGAAAGAAATTCATACAGGTTTGAAATACCCAGAGGATGAGTAAATGATGACAATTTTCATTCTTGGGTGAACTATCCGTTTAACCTTGTTTCAAAGATAACTGAAATAATTATGAAAATATAAAAAGATGTACTTAGGTCCAACTTAAGTGGGTCAATAAAGCACAATACAGTTCAGCTAATTGCATTTAATATAAATTTAAACTATAAAAAACACATTTTTATTTCATTGCTATTAATTCGTTCCGTTCACACTGTATACTATATAGTATATTACATGTATACTATTTTTGTAATAAGCACTCGTTTTAAACATATGATAAAGTGTACTTTTTCGCAGTTGTTATGCGTGTTGTGATGGGTGAACTTTTCTCATAATGCAGTGTGATACCTACTTATTCCCCAGACTGTGGCTCTTCCTGTGCCGGGCAGGAGGTGGTGTTGGAAGGTGGGCAACCACTGATGTATCAGGACAGGTTGGTCGTCTGTTATACCGCACTGAGACAGACTCCTCTGAGGGTCCTGTACAAACAAATAAATAAATACCATAAATAAGGTACACAAACTCACAAACTTATTGTCATAGATCTCATTGCTTATTGAAACAGTTATATGTAAACCGAAGCTGCATCCGTAAACCCCATTCCTGTGCTGTTGAAACCTAACAAGCATAAAATGCTTACTAGCACCTATTAAAGCTGCATGTGGGTAATTAGCAAAGCTCTGGCTTCCAGAAGGCTAACATTTAAAAACAGTCCCATAGTTCCACAGCAGAAAGTTAGGCATTGTGTCAAAGAGGATGGCTCAGTTTCCCAACCTAGCCACAGTATTACCGGCCTGGTAAACAAGAATACCTCTCTAAAGTAGCAAAACAATAAGTGGACAGCCAGCGAAAATGTTCCCTGCAGTCATGTTTATAGGCCTTTTCCACTGTAAAATCAAGCCAAAGGGGATGTGTGGCAATGCTGGAAATGGCTTTGCATTATTATTAGGAGTATGTTAATTATGACATTCCCCACTGTCTTTTATAGTAGGTTAATAAGTCTCATAATGGGTAAGAAGAGCCCTTACCTAAATGAAAACAGACTTTGTTTCCAACTAACACTAACAATCGGAAGTGACTAGCTCTAAGAGATGCCTGTAAATATTGCAACATAACACTAGATATCTCGGCCAAGAAAACATCTCGTTTAGTGCCCAACAGAGACTTTACAAGAGTGTCAAAAGAAAATAATACCAGCACGAATATCTTATGAAATATACCAAAGGAAGTTTACACATTCAACAGCAATGTTTATTAACAGAAGATCATAATTCAATTTATATGATGGATATGATTACTGTGGCAACCTCAAAATATTCTATTTTAATCCAATTTTAATATTTTATCAATTTGTCATTAGTATTCAAATGAATGTGAAATGAAATTAAGTGATCTGCATAATCAGACCAAATGTAATCTAAGTGGGTGATATCTCAAATTAATTTTTCAAATATTAGCAATTATAGTATGTGATGCATTGATAAACACATAATAAAATAAATTGGTAAAATAAAGTAAAATAAAATATGGCAAATATTAGAATAAAACATCTCCCAAAGAATATCTTAAATTGCATGCTTAGTTTGAGAGACACTGTCACGTTATATATTGCAACAAAAAAAAGCAACTGAAGGAGGATTTTATGTAAAACAATCCCAATGAATTAAACTTAACATCCCTGATTTAAAAAAAAAAACCCCAAAAAAAACACTTTATTATAGGATTGGGGATGTAGAAAATGGTCATGCAGAATGTGTGCTTTATAAGTACTAATAAACAGTCAATATGTTAATAATAGGCATGCTAATAAGCAACTAGTTAATAGTGAGAATTTTGGTCCTTATACTAAGTTTTAACCAAAAAAAAAAAAAAAAAACATACCTTCATTTTCATAATGCTTTATGATTCTATAAGAAAGACCTTACACATAAAAACTGCAGTCAGAAAAAAAAAGAACAGATTCTTTCCATAACCAATTTCCACTTAGATGTCTCCATGAGTTTGTCCAGTTCTGCCACAGCTGTTACAACCATAAAATGCTCAAAGCAGTTCAATTTCCCACTCCACCATCTGATAGTCAGAAATAGGAAACATCCTAATTGCTCAGCCTCTTATGAGGGGAACTGACATACACCATGATCTCACTCAAACTCTCCATTAACCTCAGATGCTTGTCTTGAGGTACAAGGACCAAACACACTTTTAAAACCGATTTCTATTCTATACTGCGCCGGCGTTCATCCATAAGTCACATTTCTGTCATTAGTGCATAAAACTGAAAACTACTCTTGCATAATGGATGTTAAAATGTGCCATTCCTGTTAATGTTAGCTAGGACATTTATTACTTATTTGAAATTTACTGCACAAATTAACCAAGTTACAGTAATAAAAATAATATATTTTTTTTTATTTTTTTTTATAAAGTAGTAAAAATGTGTATTTGCCAGGCACAGATATATTTTACTCACTCCACATGAATTTTTACACACACATTGTGTTTTATATTGGATGTTTATGTCTACTTTGAAAGAACCACGGCTACAAACTTCAATGTTTGTGAGAGAAAGGCTTAAGCTTATGCATTTTAACTTTAACCTACAAAGTTCTTTCTGAAAGTTACCAAAGACCACTATGATCCAGAAAGACGGCTCCTCCAGAGCCACTCTACTGACAGCAGGTGGTTTTTATCTGCCAGTCTGAGACGCATAAGCTCATGGAATAATCGAAGAAAAGACGCTCTGTTTAAACAAGCGTCTGAGGGGCTGATCTACATCACCCTGAAAATGCTAGGTTACAGGGGTCTCACTCTTTCATTGCCCCTCCAACTTTCACATCTGCAGAATCTCTCTAACCATCAATGACTTCCAGACATAATGCAGTCCATGCAGCACCTCCCCAGTCAGGTACAGCTGAGGTACTTTAGCTGAATTACTGATGATCCTCCATCTTTCCACTGGTAATCAAAACTCAGAAAAAAAAGAGCAGAGAGTTAACCACTTCCAGGAGGAGTTTTCGAGAAAAGTAAACTGAAAGGATGAAGGGATAAAGACTTTACCTCCAAGGTCTTCTTTGGAGGATACCAGACGAGGCGAGCTGTTCCCAGGCTCAATCTTCAATGATAGTCTGTACAAAAGAGTTGTGACAGGGTTTTAGTCAATAAAATATCATATTAAGACATCACAATTTGGACAACATGGTTTAAACTTAGTAAGTTTCTCTTACAGTCACAGTATTCATCTGTGTTTCATTATGTTTATACATAGAGTTGAACAATTGTGCTTGAAAAGGACACTATTATGGGAAAAGATAATACTGATCTTTTTACAGAAAGAATATAGTTTTTGGAACAAAGCACAAAAACAACTGTAAAATGACGTAGTGTCGTGAAAGTTGGTTAATTAAGGTTAGCATTTGCTAGTTAGGCTGTGATTTTCCATTTTGTACTGAGCTTCACCCCATAACATTTTAAAACTGGGTAATGTGTGTGTGTGCACAAATATTAGGGTGTGTAGTTCATATAGCCGCGAATGCTCTGCATACCCAAGCGAACACTTAGAGAATGAGTTCACCAACTGGCTTACATTGACACTACTATAAATGTACTATTAATCAAATGAAAAAAGTGTAACTGCATATTTTCAAGTTTTCTCAAGCCAAGCAAATTTCGATTGCAACATATTTCAATTTGACATCTTACACTTTTTGTCATAGACTAAGACAAAGTAACAGAGTAACACATACTTGAGCAAATAAATCAAGGCAAAAATTCACGAGGTATTTAATTGTTCTATTTGTTTTCCCCATGCTTGACAAATCTTGCATGTGTGTGTGTATTAGAAATACAGGAAAACTGCAATATTGGGAAATAATAGAATAATTGAATCTTCAACATTTCCAGAAATTATTTTAAAATACTGATTAAATATATAAATATATATGAAATATATAATCAATGTTGAAAGCAATTGTGCATCTTAATATTTTTTGATACATTTTTAGGATTCTTTGACTCATAGAAAGTAAATTCATACATACATCCATACATCCATACATTTAGTCATAACATGTCACACAAGTATTTACTGGCGGATAAGGCTCGATAACGCATTATTTTTTAAAAAGTAGGGCTGTCATTAAAAATTTTAATTAATTAATTACATTGTGTCTAATTAATTGCAAATTAAATTTGGCAGTGAAATTACCCACAAAAGATCATTTAAAGCCATTATTGTGTTAAATGAGAAAGAATCAAGTAGACATTACAAATTTGTGTTTAAAATATAACACATTAACTTATTTGCTGAACTGTTGTATAAAATCACATTTGCACTCGTGATATTCGGACATAAACTGCACTCATGTGATATTGCTTGTCATATGATATAAATATGAGGCAAAATCTCATACGGGGGCATTTTTTGCCACAATATCTTGACTGCATTCATGGAGTTTTTGCCTGCATCATATTTGTCAACAGTCAACTATATGAAATGTAAGATGACGTACAGGTCTGGGGGCATGGTCAGTGCGTTAATTGAGTTAAAATATTTTAATCATGTTATTTTTCATAACTAATTAACGCGTTAAACTGATAGCCCTAAAAAATAAAAAATAGGCATAAATGGCACTGTTTTCTGAAAACAACCTCTCTATTTTAGCCCAGCTCCACAGAGCTCTCGGTAACAACGGTGCCAGATGGCAGGACATGCTGTAAGCATGGGCTAAGGATTTTAAGACTGTGACCCTGGATCGCTGAGGTTTTCCAACCCCACAGACTGCCAGACAATGATGTCATTCCCCCAAACACAACCATTATACTGCAGCCCCATCCATTCCACCAAACCATTCCTCCTCTGGCGGCCATGCATCCTTTGGTGTTGTCAGAAAGTGCCTGAGACAATTTCATATGGAGCCCAGTCACTGTCTGAATGTCTAAATATGAGCACTTAATAATATGGTCCAATGAATACACTTTCATAAATAGTAACTTTGTTGGGCTGTTGAGTTGCCTTTTATTCAATACTTTATTTTAGTGATTTTTTAACTAGACACACTATATTAAAACAACTGAAGTTCAAGAACCAGATAAAATAATTACAAACATCTTTATTTACACCATGACCGAATAGCTTCCCCTTGATTTGCACTACATCTTCATGACGTTTTTCATTATGGTACAGACTCTATGTAAACGTTTATCTCTGCATGGCCTAGTTTCACTTGAGAAGTTTCACCTGATGCTGAAGTAAACCAGGCCAGTAATTTTTTAACAAAGCATGGAAAAGATGTGTGAATTATGTCACTGTTCCAAAAAGGTGCCTTTCTTTATTTTCTCATATGGAGACGTGTTTGAAAGCTTTACCAGAGCAACAGCTTTAACTCATTACTGTCGCCAGTCAAAATGGGGAAAATTACACCAAGGCAAAATAATCCAGCTTTCCTAAAATGAAACAACTCAAGTTTGTGATATATATCACAGTCTATAATGAGTTTCAGTCTTTTATCTGTCTGCATAAATCAGATTAGAATAAAAATATCACACTTGTCACAAATATGGTACATTTCTTTCTTTCACGCGACATTGAAACAATAAGATATCTGCATTCCCCCTTAAAAAGGTGATTTTGGCCTGTTACATTTCAGAGGTCATGACCTTCTTAAATGTATCCAACTATTAAAATAATACTTTGATAATATAATAATTTGATATAAAAAAGCATAAAGAAATGGATTATAGGTTGTGACATGGGAAGCTTAACCAATCGATATGCATATTGTGCAATATGCATATATAAACCTAATTTAGGGAAAACATAAATTTGTCAGGAATTACAAACCAACACTTGGTGCCAAAACAGCAGTTTAAATTATTGTAGGTTAAATTATTTTTATAAAATTATAAAAAAAGTGTCTTCAACACTTCAACTTGAAAGAGCCACCTAACTGAAAATTAACTTTGACATTTCCACATGGAAACAGTGGAAATATGGGTATCCAGATTTTTGCAGTTCCTGATGTTGCGTTAATAAGTGTCTAGACGGCAAGAAATTGGACCGCAATAAAACCACCTGCCCTTTCTGTGAAACAGACAGACAGGACCACACAGTAGGAGTGAAGAAAGCTCCGGAGGAAACAGGGAAAATTCATTTAATAATGATGAAATCATCAATGCTATGCTTGTCTTTGTAGAGGCAGAAAGCCACATGTATGCATAATACATAACATGTGCAGCATGTAACACTGAAGCATTTCAAAAAATAATACTTTTAAAATTCTGTTTTTGAAATCTCATTCATAACATTCATTTGTCATACCTCACCACATGTGTATAGCAAAATTTTTCAGAAAACCATATTATATAAGACTGTACTAGGAAAATACATTATGGGCTTCACATGTTTATGAAGCCTGAGGTAAAGGAAATAGGGATTATATTGTAGCATAAAGTCATGCCAAGCTGGTGCAGCTGTGGCCGGTAAATTAGGTGTTTGGTTGGCCTGTGGGCCATGCAGCCAAACCAAGAAGACATAAAGTCCACAGACAGCACATGTTTTAATAAATAGTACAGGCAGCTGTGCAAAATGAAGTGCTAAAACCAGGGAGGGTCTCGATTTACGGGGGTCTTACAGATGTGGGTAGTTTAAAGCAAAAGCTGGCATAGACGTTTATGAAATGCAATAAACTGCAGGGCAGAACGCAAAGCTAAAATCACCCAAAACAATCAAGTTCAGCTAAATAAAGGCTACTGAGTTTTTGCTAATGTGTTTGGGTAACTTACGTGTAATTGTCATCCTCCACAAACTTTTGGAGCTCCTCGATGTAGCGCACTGACATCAAATACTTCTGCACATGTGGTAACATGACTAAATGATCTGTGGGGTGAAGAAACATGAAGATGCAATTTAAATTCTCCCATCTCCCACTGTGTGCAGGTTTATCATTTAGATTTCCTTTTTTCTTTTAAGGAGTTCTGAACACTGAAATGAAAATGTACATGTACATAATCAAATGAAAATTAATGTGGTTTCTGAAAGCAACTTACCGTAGTTACAGGACACCTGTAGATCGGAGATGATGCGCAGTAGATTGTTCATCTGATTGGTTCTTTGCTCAGTCTCGATGATGCTGTCAGAAGCAGGGTAGGCGGAGTCAATGTAGGTCATATCAAACAGGTAAATTCCTAATGTAAACAGAGAAGAAAAGTGTTTACAGACACAGGTAGATAGGGAGATCATTTCATAATTAAAATTTGAACACAAAAGGTGAAGCTTTAAATACTTTTCAGGTCGCTTTTAAACTTCAAAATTATGCAAAAGCACAAAAAAAGGAAAAATAGTGTCATAGTCAATACAGCTTGTGCACAACATTCCAAGACGTCTGAATACATATGATAAAAATTTAATTATTCCTCTCCAGTAATCTGTAGGTTTAATCAGTGAGTTGAAAAAGATCAAAAGACCTGAAAATTGTTCAGAAATATTGTGCATGAGTCATATGGGCATTTATGACACTTCAATGGTGCTGTTTTACCAGTTTGGTAACACTTTTTTTAGATTAGGGGACACTATTCACTATTAACTAGTTGCTTATTAACATGCATATTACTAGCATATTGGCTGTTTATTAGTACTTATAAAGCACATATTAATACCTTATTCTGAATGACCATATTCTAGACCCCTTAATCCTAAACATAGCCACTACAACAACTACCTTACGTACTATCAATAAGCAGCATATTATAACTTTATTGAGGTAAAATGCTTAGTTGACAGCGAATGTGTGTTCACCACTCTAAAGTGCTACCATCTTTTTGAAGTTTGACAGCTTCAGTCTTCATTTACGCTACTGTTCAAAAGCTTGGGGTCGGTAAGAAAGACTTTTACATTGTTACAAGATTTCTATTTTAAATAAATGATGTTATTGTGGTGGTGCACTTTCGCATAGTTTTTCAGGGAGCTTTGCAGGTAGGTGTCTTGAAGCATCTTGGAGACGTTGCCACAGTTGTTCTAGATCTAGAAAATCCAGCGTTGCCATCACGTGATTACGGTTATTTAAAATTGTAATAATATGTTTAACTGTATTTTAAGCATAAGAATCTTGTCAATCATCAGAAAAATCTTACCAACCCCAAATATTTGAATTGTACCACATATCAGTTATTCTTCAAAATATCACCATTCATGTTTCATTGAAGACAGAAAGTCATATGGGTTGGAAAAAACATGAGCAAATAATTTTTTTCAGGCGAACCATCCCTAAAAAATGCCATTACAAAAAACATCAAAAGTGAAAAATTAACAAAATCCACATACTGCTCTCCACAAACTCATTTATCACTTTCAAACAGATAGTGTCCTACAGTACTTTGAGGCATACTGTATTACACATCTGGGCCTGAACTCTATCAGTGTTGTGAATCTTCAAGGCTTTCCACTTTTCACTTTAGTGGCTCCTCACCCCACTTTTACAACATTTACACAGATAGTTCAGAGAGAACTCTCTCCAGGATTCTCATGCACACTGGTCATTGTCAGGCGACAGGGACATAACTAAACAGCATACAGTGTCTGGCCTGAAAACGGTGGCCTGGAGCTACTGCCTGAATGCTCTTGCTTGCTTGCTTGTTAGAGTCCCGTTTCCTTTACAGGATTCACAGAGCAGCTTGCTAATCAGCAGGTAGAGGTTACGAGTCTGTTAATGAATGCAATTAGTCAATAGCTGAAGAGCTAAGATGTGATTTACACAGGCAAGGGGATGTATCTGCTTTCTCACGCCATGCCTAAAGACTTAACTAGTACTAAATTACAGGAAGGTGAGGATGTACACTCTCTGTGAGTGAAGCAAGTGGAATATGTTACATCTGTTGTTAAACTGACTGGCTGAAAAGTGAATCTGTGCAACAAAAAACCTTCAGTAGCTACATAACTGCTCTGCCACTACATTGTTAAACCAGATGCCACACTTGTTCACATTGTAATCATACACTTGTACAACACGGTCAATGTTCCGCTCAAGTGGTCAGGAGTGGATGGTTTTGACACCTGGTTCTGTGCTGGAATAAACAGCCCTCATTACTCAGATCTGATGTGTATTATCACCTCTTTCTGATGACTGAATTAGATTTTTATGAGTTTGTCATTAGCATGATTAGCACTCCATTTCAGTTGAAAAAATACTGGGTAAATGGAATTCTACTACTGGAATACAACATCACCATCACGCAAATAATTGTTTTTCCACAAGAATGCATTCCACAAGAATGCAAAACCTAAAAGAATAAACCTTAAAAAAAGTAGTATAAGGAATTCTAACATTTAAAAACAGTGCTGTAAAATGTAATTTGATCTGACATGTAACAATGGGCTCAGTAGTACTGTAGCCAAAATTATTTGTGACTTTGCAGCTGCCCCATGAAATGAAAAGACATAAACCTGACAAAAAAAAAAATATATTGGCTGCACCAATATAGGATCTGGAGTTATACCAGACACTGAAACTGTCATTAAAGTCACAGAAATAGTGTAGTGTGTGTCTGTGTGTGTGGTCAGCTGTACAGCTGAGATTGACCCTGACATACTGCCTGTGAATGGAGAAGTAGCTCATTGACCTCTGGAGACCTTTCACTGGATTCAGTTACAACAGCAAAACCAAACTGGCAATGAAAGAGCATGACTGTTACTTCAGCTGCCATCTATTGGTCAACTACAATTATGATTTTACATATGCAAAGAAAGTAGAGAAATAATTCTCAGATTATCTCTAAGAAATCATTTAAATGTGAAATATGTGAAATAAAGCTTTTTCTTAAAGCTGCAGTCTGTAACTTTTTTTTTTTTGGTTAAAAATGATCCAAAATCAATATTTGAGCAAGTACATAACCAGCCAGTGTTCAAAACTATTGCCTTACTTTAGCCCAATTCACAAGTGTTAGTTTATAATAATGTTTTCTAATTTGAGTGGTACAGGTAGGTTTTTGCGGGAAATTCAAGCATTGTTTGTAAACATACAGAAGTTGTCCCGGCTAGTAGGCCGGGACAACTGTGAGGATCCTGCAGGTGGCGGATCGTTTAGCCTTTTCTCACAGCAGCTAAAATAATTAAATGTATCATTTTCATGGCGGATTGTAATCCAAAAAGTATTATGTGTTTATGAAACACATGTGAATGAAATTAAATTATATTCCAGCTTTAAATGTGCTTCTGATTACAGATAGCCTGGGATTACACAAGATTTGTATTTTAAAGAAAACTAGTTCAAAGGGAGCATAGTTTGCTTTTTGGGTTAAAAAAATTTCTTAACAAACAATTGAAATCTACACGCTAATACACACTATACTCATTGTCACACAATGTTCTCAAATTATTAATGTTAACAACATCAGCAAAGTATAACAGTAATAATAAATTGCACGGTTTGATGTGATATGAGCCAACCGATCGTTAGATTAAATCACCATTGGTAGTACGATTTATTGTAATGCTTTTTTCCTTAGTTGGTCAGAACAAACGTGGCAGACTTGTTACTTACTTGTTCAGATGACAATGTCTGGTGAAAATTCTTATTTGGGTCCTATATTCCAAGACTAATCTGTGATTGCGAAGTACAGTAAACATCCACACCGGTGCAGTGACAGACTGCCAAACATTCACCTCAAAACATTAGATTCATCCATGCTGGAGCCGTGCCTGAGTACAACCCCACGCATGGAAGATAATTCCGCAAGTAACTGCAATTCCAGCTTTTCAAACAGAGATGCGACAAAGAGGCAAAACTTACGGACTGCAGCCTTAAAAACTGTGCTCAAAATTAAGCAGATATTATAAACAGATGTTAAATATTTTTGACCGAGAGGTAATTTTCACAAACTTTATAATTAAAAACAATTCCTTTCAGTCAGCAAGCACAAAATAGTCTATTTCTTGTCATTATTTTTAGTGGATAGTTAGCAAGCCATTCAATGTTGTTAGGATTTTATATTTAGCAAAATTACTTGACTTAAAAAAAAAAAAAAAAGAGCATGTGTGCTTGACAAAACACGGGGGGGAAAAAATCAAGATGGTTTTATTTGGAATGAAATATATTCTAATTACAAATAATTATATATTTGTCTTCAGCCAGGTCTATTCTAGGCTTCTGAGCCTATTTTATGACTTTATGGGACACAATGAATAAGAGTGAGTTAGATTTCCTGGAAATAAGAGTTCTGGTGGCTGCAAGTTTCAGAAAGAGAAAGACAGAAAGTCTAAGAAAAATGTTCAGTTTGAATACAGAACACAGATATCAGTCAAATATAAAGTGCTAAAAATGTTCTGTTTATACACTTTTCACCAATAAAAGAGATTGATATTCTCATTCTATATCTGAAGTAACTTTTCAGGACTAAATTTAGAGAGAACAATTAATGCATACACTATGTGCTGCATGAAAGGAAGCATAGTCTTGAAACTAGTTGTCTGTCACTCATTTTGACGTATGTGTGGAAAGAGGCACATTGTTTGCTGGATATTCTTTGCGGTCAATCACTAATGGTATTGCTGTCAACCTCTCAGGTTATCAAAAATGGTTGAAAATAGGGGTATTTTGCGATTCCCGAAAGAGACAAGAAAGCCCATGCATCTGTCAAGAGTTACCAATGTCTCTTCATTCCCTAAAGATCCCTATCAGGAGGACCTGAAAGTGAGCGGGTGATAATTGAACACCCGTGGAATCCAGGAGCAGCCGTCCGATACTGATGTCCATGAATAGAACAGGGAGTGTGGCTGGAGTGTGTTCTTCCTGTCTGGCGCAGTGCTAAGGCTCCTAAAACCAGGGACCATTACAGCCAAAGACATTTACAGACTTCAGGGTTTATGCTCCTTGAAATATAATACTCGCATGTATCTCTCAAGCCAAGAATTTAAGGACACAGTGTGACTTTCACAGAGATGTTTGATGTAAATCACAATAGCTGAGGAAATGTTTCACTGAAAATACCTCAACAAAAATCTTGGTGATTAAAATAAATGCTGACATGTCTCAGATGATCAATGATTGATATGCTTCACCTGTGACGTATTACTAATAATAAGTAAATATGATCACATGCGAGTTAACCACAGTGAATCCTCAAATGGGACAGCCACAGATTTTGGTCTATAAATATCGAAAGCATTTAGGACACTGGTCAGGCTGGATGCCCAGTCACGAACTTTGACTATATATTTTAAAAGGGGAATTCACAAATAAATAATTCCAAGATAAAAATAAATGTATTTATAATCAATATAGAAATGAATGCAGTGCTATTCATATTACATGAGCCACACAGAGTGTGGATAAAATCAATAAGCTCTTTGAAAAGCACTCAAATGCAAACAAACTTTATGACAAGCTTAAACTAAAATTTAAATATAAAAAAGGCTATGCAAAATGTGCAAAATATAATTCAAGGCTAATTCAAAATATTAATAAACACTAAAATAGCATATAAATAATACTAAAATAACACTGCTTTAAACCACATCACACATGGCTATGACATGTAAAAAAAAAAGCAATTTTACATAACAAAATGCATCATAAGATGTTCTAAATTTATGGCAGTCACTGCATTTCAGAGCAGCTGTATATAACTGACCAAGACTGGTTTCATGTGCTCATAACCACACTAGTAATTGGTGCATAACGTACACTGGAAAAAGGACTGGACTGAATACACAAATAAACAAAGTTGTGTGCCTATAAAGCAGCTGAGGGTTGATTTGTTGGTAATGACTGGCAATGTTACATTGCAAAAATGTTTGGTTGGACAGGGCTAACAAATGTGGTTTATGTTCTTGTGCCATCAACCTATCTTTTTTCTTAGTCAAAAAGAAACTTTTTAAGCCTAAATAAATAAATGACTAAATAAATAAATAAAATATATTTATATTCTTAATAAAAATGATAATACAAATAAATAAATATACATATAAAAAAATGTCACTGATTAAACCTGATGCCTTGAAAAATCTGGTTATTATACATTCGACTCCAAGAACTTAGCTGGACTGTATTAGAAAGGAACTATATTAGAAAAATCATATCTTTTGCTTAGATATCAGAGTTTTAGAGGCCAAAGGCCACTAGAAGGCAGGTAAAATACCACAAATGCCAGCTGTTTCTTTGATGCTTTAACAGCCAAGTATTATTCACCAGGTAAACAAGCCCCATTGCAAAACCCTGAGGAGAACCAGACTGTTTGGAAAACTTGAATAAAGAACATGACAATAAGCAGACTTGACTTGTGTTAACTTAGTGACACAATATGAGAACCATTTTTTGTTGCGAAAGCAAAAAGTTTATTTCAGATAAAGTGCACAAAAGTAATGGTGCCAGATGCATTCTGGGACAGTGTAAAGGCATCATGTTCGTGGCTTATGACGGTCAGCCAAGTTAAAACAGACAGTTATGCTCCTCTTATCTTGGACATGGTGTCACCAACATTTGCATTATGCAACAACGTCTATTAACCCTTTCCTAGAGCAAATTAAAAATAAAAATATTTTTTATATTATGAAACATATTAACTTAGAAAATAAGAGTATAAGTATACATTAACCGATATTAACACATTCTGTAAAACATCACCGTACATGATAACAAACGCTAGATTTACAACGTTAACACAGACTATGAAAAGGGTCCAAAGCATCAAACTTTTGCTTGCACGTGATGCTGCATCCACACCAGTAGGTGTCAGTATAAAGTCCAATATCTCTGTTGTATCAGGCAGCAAAAACAATCATGCACCTTTCTGAATAATTGTAATGATAATCATAGTAATGTTATTCCTAGATTCTCATGTCTGCACAGTGATGGAAAGAACATCTAAATGTGCAAAATTGTGGAAAAAAATGTATTTTGTGTGACACTTTGAAGCCACAATGGTTCAAGGCCTTTAATTACATAGCTGTCTGCATTCATACCAGGCTATGGAAAAAAAAATAAAATAAAAAAAAAAAGCGTGCATGTCTTCAAGCAAACAACTTGAAGGGTGTTGAGACTGCGGCCTGGCCAGCGGCAGAGAAACATTCCAGAGGTGTGAGTTCACATGTGATAGTGGGGCTGCAGGGTGCTATGTGGCGGCTTTCTCAAGGGAAATGGTTTTCCCATCAGGGGCTTTCCAGAGAGCAGGAACAACTGGGATGACTGAGAAAGGAAGTGTTAACACCTGCCATCCGGAACTCAACAACATTAAACAGATTACTGAGGGACGAGTATGAAATACAAGACTGATTAATGCATTTGATGATGTGCGGTTCACTTTTATGTTTTATTTAGAGCATCTGGATTTGTCCGCATCAGGATTCACGGTCAATAAATCCCAAAACACTTTTCATGAGCTACACAGCCAAGTATGGTGCTATTACCAATCCAGAACAGAGTGTAAAACTGGGAGCAGCCAAAAGCATATTTTAAATAAACATGTATTACTGTTGCACAAGGTGAATACGCAAAGAGAAATAATAGGTTTGGCTCTTGCAGGCGACTTTAGAGCCAGGAAAATACTCCAGTATCTTCTTAACAATCTGCTCACCCAAGAGTAAAATGTTTACAGACAGTGACGACAACCGCAGACAATTATACTGTCTATTAGTGCCTGAAACACAATCTTCCAAGGCAGAATACTGCTACCTAGTGCAGACCTAGCTTACAATGCCTCTTACCAACAAACTAACTCATGCTGGCATGTCTGGAGCTTTCAATACAGAGTTTATGGAAATTGCCACGCAGGCTGGGAAGCTTTATATATTGTATAATGAGATAAAAGAGCCTTTTGTTTCGGAGAAACAGCCAGAGACACTGGAAAAATACTAAGTGTACGAACAAATATGCGCTGAGCAAATTAGTACACGTAACTTGAACACGCACAGATGGCAAAAACTTCATAAGTGACAGTCTTACGCAACTGTCGCTGTTCAGCCCTTTGATGTGGCGTAGACAGTAATTCGCGACATGAGACTGCTGTCGCACAATTCCTCTGGGATCACTTAGGATGAATTTCAGAGTTTCTACACTGTCACTTTTGTTCACTAGGATGAAATACAGCTAAATCACATTTAATCCGCCTTTTTAAACACACGGTGCTGTGTAAAATGTTGAGTTTGAGAGTCATAAAGGAACAGTTCGTCCAAAAATGAAACTTTTGTCATCATTTACCCTCATGTTGTTCCAAACCTGTACGTTTTTTTCTTATGTTGAACACAAAAGATATTTTGAAGGAGTGAAAGAA
Source organism: Acrossocheilus fasciatus (assembly GCA_036784905.1). Lineage (NCBI taxonomy): Eukaryota > Metazoa > Chordata > Actinopteri > Cypriniformes > Cyprinidae > Acrossocheilus > Acrossocheilus fasciatus. The sequence continues at coordinate 17,602,095 of CM071945.1, forward strand.
ATACTATGGAAGTCAAGGGGGCCAACAACTGTTTGGATCTTAAAAATTCTTAAAAATATCTTTTGTGTTCAACATAAGAAAAAAAAACTCTCGGATACCAGCGAGCTGACGATCTGTCTGTGTGCGGATATTTCTGTATATTTTGACAAAAACTGATCTATTACGTGCTCTTCGCCATGAATTTCTCTTTTTTTTGTTTTTTGAATCTCTCTCGGATTCTACAATTTCTACATTGATAACAATAATTAATGTTTCCTGAGCATCAAATTAACAAATTAGAATGATTTCTGAAGGATCATGTGACACTGAATTTGAAATTGCAATGTTACATTTTTTGTCTTGCAAAACAGTGAACTAAAACCACCATACTGTCTAAAACCAGTGCAGATGTCGGTTTACTTAGGAGGAACCATAATGATGCGATAATATAAATGCTGGTATAAAATTGCAAAAATACTGTGTTGTCAGTTTAATATACAGAGACAACTTTAAAAAAGCCATTCATTTGATTCTCCAGAAAAGTGTAAACACTGTGGCGCTATCAAAACATTGCTTTGTTTGTTTAAGAATACCAACCATGCTGACATAGCAACAGTGCCTCAACCAATGGTGTGCATTTGGGGGTTTGGCCATCTGAAAGTCTGGCCAATGGCACGGGTGGGCAGAGTAATCAGGAAACCTGTTTGTAAGCAATCAGAAAATCTCATCAATAACTGTGCAACACTCCTCAGCTGCTGTCAAGGCAGTGATACTTCATTCCCTCAATAAAAGAAGTGAGGTCAAGTGATACCGGCACGGATCTACAGGGAGCGACAGAACGGTGGAGCCCTGAGGATGTGGTCAGGCTACTGTTCAAAGAGATTGCAGATGTGTAGCCAAACGATGAGCTCATGAGTTTCTGCAGGGACCACAGTGGAGGGCTGGGGTGTATTTTCCATCCCTTCGCTCTTCCAAGCGCTCTCAGATCCTTGTCTCTAAGGTGGCTCATTACAGACCTTGTGTGTAACGCAGTGGTGGGTGTCAAAGCCGCTGAAGAGAAAACCTCATAAACCTCTTCTGATTAATGTCAAGAGCTTTTGCTTAACTCATCAGCATCATAAGCCTGAGGTGAACTTTCATCCTTTTGCATTAAATAAAACAGACAAAACATGTCTGTCTAATATATATCAAACATGACAAGATGAATGAGGTATTTACAGCTGTGAGATATCCTGATAAGAGTACAGCTTCTCTGATGAATGTAACTGTAATTATCCAATTAAGAAATTATGTAGATAAACGTAGTGTACTGCCGTACCTTTTGAAAAGGTACCGCCCCAGTGACAGCTCCTGTACCTTTATTTCTGAGAGTGCATATATTATAGCAAAAATGAGGCCTATTTTGAGAAACAACATTGACATTGACCCCATTGACTTTCATTGTGTGGCCAAAAATGCTTGAAACATTTTTTTCTTTTTTTAGTACGCTCCGCAGCATAAAAGAAAGTCATACAGGTTAGGAACGATATGAGGGCGAGTCAATGATGACTGAATATTCATTTTCAGGTAAACTATCCCTTTAAGATTTCTTAAATATGTCCCACAGAACTGTCCCAATGTTTGCTCATTTTGACAACAACATATTGTGTTTGAATAAGCACTAAAATCAAGTCATTAAAAAAATGTCATGTACAGTGGAAAATGGAAAAGCCCCATTAATTGGTGACCCCCCAAAACTGGCAGCAGAAGCAAGCTGCGGTTGACTGAGGCCTTTCTTTTAATCTGCAAGATATTACCGTACTTGCTGAACATGGGAAATAATAACAAATGTTGAGTCCCTCACACTGAGACACGGGGTACAGTATGTGCTTTGCTTGGAACCTCGTCTCACCACACCACCGGCTCTCTGAGGTTTCCAACTCCTGGATTTTTCCGTAGGGCTCAGGGTTGTAATACTAAGCTATTGTTTATCTAGTATCAATAATTGGAAGGGGTGGAAAGAGAGAACGGAGAGTTGTCTTAAGGGACGTAGAAGTTACCTCGCTTCCAAAATCAGCAAGCAAAAAACAAAAAAAAAAAACCGGGGACTTCATTTATAAAACACACATGATCAGATTCAGGCATAAATTCCATGGATCTATTCTTATGTTAAAAACGAATGAAGAAATATGGATTTATAAAGGCATAAACTAACATGAAAACATACTAATGTACAGAAAAGCAAATGTAAATGCTACACAACTGCACACAGACTGGGTAAGTATTAAATTAATGTAATACTTGTAAAATTTTAATTAAAAACCTTAACAATTAATAAATGAATGACTGTCTATGTAAACATATTCTAAAAAGAGTTAGAACTTGTGAATATGTATGTGTGTTTAAACGCTTGAAATTGAAAACATGCTGTAATAACATATCTGCATCTGAGTCCATAAGAAAGTAACTCTAAGGCCTACAGTAAAAGAAAATAGGCAGCTAGGATATGGCAAAAACACATTTTTGGGCCGCGGAAGAAGTAGAAATATTTACAACCCTTAAAAGAATCAAACATAAAACAAATAGACAAGCAAAAACATTTAACATCATGAAAGACAATAAAACCCATACAGAAGTTTATTCAGAATATAATTTTTTAATTAAACTAAAAAAGAACCACAGTATGAAAACATATACAGTAAGTATAAAATCTGAAAGAAATAAAAATGTGGTTGGTGTAGACTGACTTTTTTTTTTTTCTAAATGACATTTTAAAGCTGTTAAATCTGCAATAGCTCTAAACTAATGAGCTTTTATATTTTTATTCTGTCAAATAAATACATGGATATTGCACAGACGATGATTGGTTTACTAATTTATAACTAAATATGTAAAAGTTTGACAATGTCACACAGCTCATATACTAGTGAGTGGAAATACCTCTGGATTTCTCTCTTCTGTAAAAGAATTCCACATTTTTATCCCCCGATGGAAGAATTAATGAAAAGAACTGATTCATAACTCTCATAAAACGTACAAGGCTGGTGACAAAGGGAGCGGTTTACACCTAGAGAGACTACGCTTTCAGAAAAATAAGGAACTTTTGGAAAGCCACCCAAAGGCATAAAACCCCAAAAGTTTAACATGGAAATAAAATTAAGAGTTAGAGGTCACAGGGTCACGAATAGCTTCCTTTTCCATTCGCCTCTGTGGTTGAAAACACCTCTCTGGTTTTCTCATTTAAAACAGGAGCCCTTCACATTTGTCATTTTAAGTGCTTGTTTTGCAATGGATATCAAAATGATTAATATGCTTAAATGAAACAATTACAGAGAGGCATTTTGAAATAAGTCGAAACAGTAACTCTTAATAATAAAAATAACAACACTGTAAAAAGTTGACTTAACTTAAAAAAATTGAGGAAACCTGTTGCCTCAATTTTTTTAAGTAAACGATCATTTAAAAATTAAGTTAAGTGAATTATCAAGTTCAATTAACTTAAAAAAAAAAAAAAAAAATAAATAAAAAATAAATAAATATATATATATATATATATATATATATATATATATATATATACACACACACACACACACACACATATATACATATATATATATATATACACATATATATATTATTTACTTAATTTTAAGGCAACGGGTTTCTTCAATTTTTTTTAAGTTAAGTCAACTTATCACTTTTTACAGTGAAGTCTTATTAATATTCACAAATGTTTTAGAATTTTACATTATTTCACTGCATTCAGCGACTGTGTTTTGGCTATTAATGCCTCTATAATGCCAGATCAGTGGGTTTAATTTTCTCTAAGCTCATTTGGATCAAAAATAAAAAGCCAAAACAAATTAATTCAAAGAAAACAAAGACTGCGCTCCAGGAGACTCAAGTAGCTGCTCTTGAAAATAAAGTACCCTCAACAAAGGGTCTCATCCAGCTATTAATGCCCCAATTATCCAGCTCTGTATAAGGATGGGAATCATCAAAAAAGGGGGCGTAGAAACAGAAGAGAGAGAGAGAATGAACAGAAGGTGAATGGAGTATTTTGCCCCAAGGTTGAATCTTCAGCCAAGAGCCCTAAAGATGGAGAACAGTCCCTTTCTGTGTGTGCGAGGCAACAACGGTCCAAAACAAACAAGGGCTCTCTTTCAAGTGTAGTATTGGAATACTGAGCACCTCGCTCCTATCACCTCACCCCCACCGCTTCTCCCTGCTCTCATTAGCACAAAGGTCTTGAGCAATGTCACCCAAACATCAGTACAGAGGAGCTAATGGTGCGTATCTGAACACAGGCTATAGCTCAATAATAAGTTGAGGCCCAAAGCCTCCTAAGGCAGAGGTCTTCAATGCCCTTGATTATAAAGATGATGAGTTTATAAGCTACTTTCTACTTGTTGAGTAAATGTAAACGTCATTCTACAAAACATGAACCTTTTTTTTCCAGTTAATGAATTGTACTGTGCTATCTTATGATAAATTAATTCATATTAAGGAACATAATTATGGCTTTAGAAAGGTAATAGTGGTTTACAGTTTAACATTATAAGGTTTGTACATTAAAGATGGTGAAAAGGTTTACTGTATCTTAAAATATCACAAACAAAGTACGAGAAATAAAATTGAGACTTCAAAGATGATGATGTAATTTTCATTAAAGCTATACACTACCAAAGTTTGGGGTCAGTAAGATTTTTTTTTTTTTTGCATTTTTTTTATTTTATATTTCCACAAAAAGAAGCAAACAATAAGCAAAACTGCTTTCAACATTGATAATAATAGAAAATGTTTTCTGAGCAGCAAATAGGCATATGAGAATGGTTTCTGAAGGATCACGTGACTGAAGATTGGAGTAATGGCTCCTGAAAATGTAGCTTTGTCATCACAGTGATAAATTAAATTTTTAAATATATTAAAATGGAAAGCAGTCATTTTAAATTGTTGCAATATTTCACAATTTAACCATTTCTACTGTCTTTTAATGCAGCCTTGATGAGCATAGATTTCTTTCAGAAAAAAATAAATAAATAAAACTTATACAACCCCCAAACTTTTGAACGTTAGTGTAGTTGACTTGAAAATTAAAATTCTTTCATCATTTAATCACTCTTTAAACAACAGCTCCAACAGAATCTATGAGAAAGCCAATTTATAATTACTGATTTTTGTGGTTTTGTATGAGATGTGTTTTTGGATTTGGATTTCTGTGTTTGTTCCAGAGGTTTGTGAATCTGTATCGCTTTCCCATAGACTTCTCCTGCAGACAGGAAATTATCTCACACTGATCTTTGGCCTGGCTGGAAATCAGAAAAACAGGCAAAGCTTAAGCTGACATAGTCAAGCTGCATCATCGAAGAACAAAAGGAAAACAGGACAACTGAAAATCCCCATGTTGCACTGTACCGCGCTTACTCACAACTATGCCTAAAGCTAAACTAAAAGACAAGCCACCAAACTTCTGCAATCAATTTTTTTTTTAATTAAAATGTATTCCACAAAAATCATCTTTGTGTAACTGATGTGGTCCCACAATGTGGTGAAATGTGGTGTGGTCCGTCTGTGTTGGGAAAAGACACTTGCACCCCTCTACTGTGATACTGGTTTGCTGTCATCAAATGTCTAGAAGGACTCGCAGAAATAAGTCATCCACTCACACATGACATGTACCATGCTGGTTCTCATTGCACACATGTTGCTCATATTTCTTCTGTTCTGAGCGTGAGCATGACAGAATGGAACTCTGTTTAACAGAAAAGTGCTTCACTGATGACTGGCATGGATTTTAGACATTTAGATGATCTAATCTGAACAAAAAAAATTATGCTTAAAGACCTCATGAAATCAAAATGTCCCAACTAAACCTCCTACCATTTCAAAAGGAAATAAAGATTGTCAAATACTTAAGGTCTAAAACAACCAGCACTTTTCCCTGAACTCTTCTAAATATCCAGAGGTGCTGATAGTTGACATCCACACTCTAGCCTATAGAGGATCACTGACTAAAACTCACCTCCCCCTTCAGTTAACACGAGCAAACAAGGCAATTTCTTAGGCATGACGTTAGGCATAATGTTGCCTGCAGTGCTGCCACATCACTTTTGCTCCATTCCCGGCAGCAGTGAGCATTAAAACTAGCAGACCTGAACCCAAACAGGCATTAACAGAGCACACCTTGTTCTCAGCTGTGAGTTAAGGAGAAAAGCTCATGCAGTTAGACATCAACACAAGTTGTGATTTACTTCGGACATCAAGACCAGCCATGTCACTCACAACTTTTATAGACACTTCAAATTTAAGGACCATGTAGCATAAATGTTCATATATTTTCCAAACCTGTATGAGCTCCCTTTTTTTCTGTGGATCACAAAAGATTGCTTGCAATGGCAATGAAAGGCAGTAGGGTCCAGAATATATATTTTTTTATTATTATTTGTGTGTGTGTGTGTGTGTGTGTTCCACAGAGTAAATTTTTGAAAAAGGCCATCCAAAATGTAGAAGAATTTGTTTTGATTCGGAGAAACAGATTTGGAGAAATGTAGCATTAAATCAATTGCTCACCAATGGATCCTCTGCAGTGAATGGGTGCCGTCAGAGTGAGTGTCTAAACAGCTGATAAAAATATCATAATAATTCACAAGTAATCCACACAACTCCAGTACATCAATTAATGTCTTGTGAAGTAAAAAGCTGTGTGCTTGTAGTATACAAATCCATCATTAAGGCATTTTAGCTTTAAAGGAACACTCCACTTTTTTTGGAAATAGGCTCATTCTCCAACTCCCTCAGAGTTAATAAGTTGAGTTTTACCGTTTTTGAATCCATTCAGCCGATCTCCGGATCTGGCGATAGCACTTTTAGCATAGCTTAGCATAGATCATTGAATCCTATTAGACCAGTAGCATCGCGTTCAAAAATGACCAAAGAGTTTCGATAGTTTTCCTATTTAAAACTTGACTCTTCTGTAGTTATATCGTGTACTAAGACCGGCGGGAAATGAAAAGTTGCGATTTTCTAGTCCGATTTGGCTAGGAACTATACTCTCATTACGGTGTAATAATCAAGGAACTTTGCTGCCGTAACATGGCCGCAGCAGGCGCAGTGATATTACGCAGCGCCTGAAAGTAGTCCCCAGCTATATTATAACTAGTTACCTAGCTGGGGACTACTTTCAGGCGCTGCGTAATATCACTGCGCCTGCTGCCGCAGCAAAGTTCCTTGATTATTACGCCGGAATGAGAGTATAGTTCCTAGCCAAATCTGACTAGAAAATCGCAACTTTTCATTTCCCGCCGGTCTTAGTACACGATATAACTACAGAAGAGTCGAGTTTTAAATAGGAAAACTATCGAAACTCTTTGATCGTTTTTGAATGCGATGCTACTGGTCTAATAGGATTCAATGATCTATGCTAAGCTATGCTGAAAGTGCTATCGCCAGATCCTGGAGATCGGCTGAATGGATTCAAAAACGGTAAAACTCAACTTATTAACTCTGGGGGGGTTGGAGAATGAGCCTATTTCCAAAAAAAGTGGAGTGTTCCTTTAAGCCATCGCCATGAAAAGTCCATTATCCATAATAACCTTGTTGTCCTCTCATATCAAAGTCTTGGTCAGCAATTGCTTGTGAATGGTTTGAAGTTATAAACATCTTAATTATGAATCCCCCCCACCCCCCTTCCTTCTTGCAATGCTTTTATCAGCTGTTTGAACTCTCACTCTGATGGCACCCATTCACTGCAGAGGATCCATTGGTAAGCAAGCTTTTCTGATGAACAAACTAACTCATCTACATCTTGGATGGCCTGAGGGTGAATACTTCTCACATTACATTTTTAGCAAATTTTCATTTTTGGGTGAACTATTCCTTTAAGATTACTACACTTCAAATCAGGATTTTACTGCACTATTAAAATTAATATTCAGAAAATTCTATAAATCAGATGTGCTCTTAATCAGGCAAAATCCAGAACCACTTAAATAGTTCTCAATTTCACATTCTCTGGTTTTGTCAGGTTTGCAGCAAATTTTTGTTAATGGATCAAGCACATTCAAAGTGCATGGTTTCAATTTCATAATTTTCCACAAAAGGTCAAATGGAAACTATTCAATCACAAAAAGGAAAATATCTTCAGATATACTTTCATAGTTGATGCTTCCACTCCTCCTATAAAATAAATCTGATCTGGTTGTTATTGGCAGCCGAAAGTTATTTTTACAGGAAAGGGAAACTATCTAAAGTGCTCTGGCAGTGTATCAACGGCTTGAAATGAATGAGGTTTATCTCGCACCTTCGATCTTCCTCAACAGTGAAACGAAATGATTTTTAACCACAAGCGCAATGTTTATGTTGAGCGACAGCCCTGAGTGACAATTCCTAGCAGATGGAACTTTTCCATACGTTCAGCAAGTTCGTTGTAAAATGATGTCTTTGAGAGAATGCCTGAGGAAATATCCTTAGTCGGATAATTACTGGAAACATCGGCCTTCGTCTTTGAATCCCTCTCTGTTTATCCTGCATTATCTCAGGAGTGGTTTTGCCCTCTTATATTTGAGCTCAATGGGCTCAGCGTGTGTCACTGGGGACTTTAATGTAAGGCATCTGTTAAAAGCTTCACTATACTCTCCTTCCATAGATTCCTTCCTTGTGATGTATAGAGGACTGTCTTGTAAAAAAAAATCCATATGGAAGCTGTAAGTCATGATTTTTACATGAAGTATACATAAAAGACCATGGATGTTAAAGTTTTAAAGCTGATGTGACAAGAAGGTGCCATTTATGTATAAAACTGACAGCTGCGAAGTGAAGACACATCTCTATACTCCACAAAATCAGCAGAGGAGTGGGAAAACTGCAAGTAAAATAGAGATAATCAGCATTTAATGCACATTCCAGCACAGGATCCTTAATGTAAATATAACTGATGGGCCCTCAAATGGATGTCAAATGTCTGACAAATCGAAATGTGGAAAGTTCTGATCTTCAGGGACTGCTTTGACTTCTGAATGAAATCGAGAGTCTGCTATTCCTCTCAATTGCAAATTTATGAGACTTATGGAAGCCTGAGACGTGATGACAATTTCACAATAATGTTCACTTGGACAACTTTCGGACTCCCCGAGGCAATCACAAAGACATTATGAGGTAGACAATTTTATGGCCGTAAAGGACTATCAAACTGTGGAAAGTGAATGTAAGATAGATTAAAATTCATATCACTCATTGTTTTTTTTGTTTTTTTTCACCAAGTGTCTGAGCAATTTTTGTGGAGTGGAGTCTGTGGGGTAGCTGCTAAAATAACTGTAAATCGCACCAGCCACATGTGGCTCGAGGAAAAAAAAACATGTTAGGCACAGCAGGAAAATAAAACTTAGGGAATAAGGAAAACTCCAGCATACTTTGGGAAGGAAATTAATGATGGTGAAAGAGATACTTTGTATGGGGAACTGGAACATGCAAAACCATTTAAGCTTAACACTTCAGATGCATTTTTAGAGATTGTAGAAGAATTTGTCTCCAATTACCATTGGAGAGTCAACACTAATTTATGACCTTTGTAGACAACCTAAAAAAAAATATGTTATCCTACTAGTCCAAAAAAAAAGAAAGTGCCACTCAATGACTGCAGCTGTTTCCCTAACACAAAGACACACACCATTATCATGGCACACTAGCAAGCACACAAACCAGCCTGCTTTTCTATACACTCAATGTCAGATGGCCAGGTGTGTAATCAATAGCCTGATCTCATTTTTCAAGCAAAGCATATGTGCTCCGGCCCCCTATGAGACTATGGAAAATGACTTGGGGTAGGGCTACTGTTACATGCGTGAACGTGTCAATGTCAAGGAAGGTCTGTGTTCAAATATTACTCACAGGTGAGGCAGACAGCTCTGAGTCAGCTCAGAATGAAGCCAGGACTAATAAAAGAAGCAGTCATGGAGACATTTAGCTGCATGTACAGAAATACCAGTCAAAATTGGCCCAAAATAAACTACTAAAATCAAATTTTCACTGCATGGTCGGTTACACGTAATTGGAAACTTACGACAAATGAGAGAACGAAGTATGCACTGAGTGGCAAATTTTTGCAATTTTCCTCCACTTATAATTAGGGCTGTCAGTCACATCAATCAGTATTTAACTGTACATAATCTCAGTTTTGTGCCATTAATGCATTCCTGTTTAACAAAAGAGAACTTAATAATAGCATTTTATGCAATTATTAGCAAATTATAAAGTTATTAGCAATTATTAGCAAATTAAAAAATATTGCAAATGACTTGTTTGTTAGGGACTGATTTATAAATAAATAGATTTATAAATAAAAATAAATTCCCTGTATCATGCTTTTGTGTGCATGACGCATAACTCCAACCAGTTTTTTTTTTAAATCACAAAAGACCAGAATAAATTGCATTATCAAATGGAATAATGTGGGCAAAAAATGAAATAAAATAAAATAAAAATGAAATATAATAAAAAATTTAAATTAAATAAATACATTTACTTTGACAGTCCGACTTCACATACATTACAATAAGAAATAATTCAAGAATTATTGAAATTGTTCATTGGTTTATTGTTATTATAGAATTTATTTATTTAAAATTTTCTTTTTCTTTTGTATTCAATTTGTTATTTGGTATGTTATTTACTGTTTAAAACCAATAAACATCCATTAAAAAAAAGAAACAATTTCACAAAAAGGTAAATTTCATGTTCAACTTCTTGCTGACAACAACCCTTTTTTTCATGGTGGTGATGTCAGTTATTTCAGGGTGGAAAAGATGAGTAATCTGAGGCCTTGGGGTGAAAGGGTCACCTGAGGTCAAAGCAAGCACATCCATCATCAATGGAGACAGGAGAACACTTCAGCCTTGTTCTGACTAATGTTTACCCAGCAGAATCTGTGTGGTGGCCCTGCTTAAGAGCCTGACCTGGTTTTGTATGTTCCTTGCCTCTTTCAGAATGGCGCAAATTGAAAGTCAATGCTTTTATGGAAAAAGTTCACCCTGAAGAAATGCACAGTTCCTGTCAACCTCCGCTTGACAAGACTTCAATGGAACTAATGCACTTTTTACAGCCTAAATACATGAAAGTTACTCCTACATACACATCCCCCATGATTCTTGATCCTTGCAGCTGGGATGATGTCACAGATCATTTTCTTGGTTTGGTCCACCTCCGCTATAATAAGAAGACTTTTCACCCTGCAAGCCATTTCTATCTTCACAGACACACACAGACCAAGAATGATTGCCCCGCAATCATTTACAACCACCCCCCAAAAAAACACAAAGCTTTTTGACAAAAATGAACCGTTGCTCTGATGAACTATCTATGACCTCAGATGCTCACTTTTTCCATGTCTGGAAAACTTGAGCACATTGGCCTTCATGCATAATCACAGCAGATCAAAGATCCTTTTCTAATCTGAGGTCAATTCAGGATTTAAATGTTGTTGTATATTTCACATCTGACTTGTTTTTCCATAAACTTTTGAACTCCTACTGACAAGCTTTAATTATATGTTCTGCAGAATACATGTTCAGAAGTTTGGGGTCGGTTTAAACTTTTTAATGCGTTTGAAAAAAGTCAAACGCTTTTCTATATTAATATGTTTGAAAATTTAATTGATTCCTGCATGTGATTAGCAAAGTGTCACATGATCCTTCAGAAATCATTCTAATATGCTGAATTGTGGTTCAATAAACATTCTGTATCTTTTTTCCCAGGATTATTTGATGTACAGAAAGTTCAAAAGAACAGCGTTTTTTGAAACAGATTTTTAAAAAATATTATAAAGTCTTTACACACACTTAATTTTAAAGCAATGTTCAGATTTTGATTAAAGATTGCCAAGACAAACAATTTTCTTTTTTTCATTCGATTAACTTGCACAGATTAAATGTTCACCTCAAGACTAGTCTTGCGTAGCCAGACATTCAGACTTACGGCTGAAGGTCTGGAATCCATGGCAGCTTTCATTGGCCAAGGCCCGCCCATGAGGCCGTTTGACCAACATTTCAAACAACCAATCACAGTTAATTTCATTCAGCGTCACGTTTCGGGGCGTGGAAATGTCGCCACAATAACAATGTAAAACTCTTGGACGTATTTTAAAGATTCTATGCCGCAAATTTTAAATATTTCACATACTTTTGAAAATCCAGCATTTAGTTGATCCTGATAAGTGCTCGTCGTCACAGTTGTAAACACGACGGCTTTCTTCTTTCGTGAAGGGGTTTGGCGCCACAGCATCTTTGTTTCCAGGCGGAACGTTAAAGAACGCGACACACACGTCTCCCGGAAATCCTGTATAATTCAACCAATCCGATTACGACTTAGAAACTCCTGAAGTGTTTCAATTTTTGTGTTCCATATGCATTAGACATTCAGCCAGCGGTCTGTGGGCGTGACGTCTGAGGCTGAGACTACGTAAAGACTAGCAAAGTGCGCTAACAAGTAAAGTCCATTTTGATTTAATGAAGACTTTAAGGTTTAATTCTCACTAACTATTAATGATCAATTATGCCTCAAATCCTAATTTTCCACTTATTAATAGTTTGCAAGGTAGTTGTTAAATTTAGGCATAGAGTAGAATTAAGGGGGGAAAAAATGCAGATGTGAATACTAATAACAAACAAAAAATGCCTTTAAGATCCAAAAAGTCCGTACATCACAATTTCAAGATTTTGAAAATTTTTATTTAAAATATTAGAGAAAAGAAAATGCAGTTAAGCTTTATTTAAAGGTAAAATTCTCTGCATTAACAAACTATTAACTATGAATTTTGCCTCAATAAACTCCTAATTCGCTGCTTATTAATAGTTAGAAAGGTAGTTGTTAAGTTTAGGCATTGCATAGGATTAGGGATGTAGAACATGGTCATGCAGAATATGTGCTTTATACGCACTAATATACAGCCAATATGTTAATAATAGGCATGCTAATAAGCAACTAGTTAATAGTGAGAATTGGTGCCTATAGTGTTACTGAAAATACCAATATAAAATGAAAAAGAAATTCCTTTCAAAGTACTTTGTCATGCCACTGATCAATTGTTAGCAAATCAGTGACCATGTGAACTTCTTTGAGTAAAAGGTCAGATTTCCTTACTTCCACTGAAGCACACAAAATGCTCTTTGGAACATTCATATCATGCTGGATAACACGGATCATCACACACCGGCTTTTGACTTCTGAAGAAATACAAAACCTGGCATTAGCAGATAGATGACATCACACTCCTCGTGTTTGTGCACGCTGAACAAGGTCCACTGCATCAGGTATAACAGGAGGCCATATCAGCAACAAATCCTCAAGATAAACTACTATCATTCCTGCTTCCTTTGAACTGCTTTTCTACCCTCTGATTACCTTAAGTTAACACTCTCTGTGCTTCCCAGTCACAACAGAGAAAAGACAGATATCTCTAACTGTTCTCTTTGTGCTATTAAATGGCTCAAAACCCAGGCGATACAACAGCACCTTGTTACCAAAAACATTTTATGTACAAAACAAAAGACAGATGGAAAGTACAGGGATGAAAAGAGAGGGAAATGAAAGAAAGTGCCAGTTTTGATGGGGATGCAATAAACTGACCTATGTGTCAGATGCCAGACAGCTTGAAACCCATGTTTATTTGCATTTATGAGATGCTTACGCTTGCAAGCAGAGCAAGGACTTTCATGTTGCACATTCATGTCAAACATTTTTGATTTATAGTGACAGTAACGGTCCTCTCCACAGCAATGACTTCAGCACTGAGCTATTTTGGTCTGTCTCTCTCTTTTCTCATCAATTAATTTGGAGCTTTTCCGCTTTGGTCTGATTTGCAGCTAGAGCACCTCATCCACTTATGTGATGTAAAAAGTTTTGAGCATGTCTGGCAACCCAAGCTATTTTAGTATACACTTCATCAACATTTTATTTTATGCATTATTTATCTTTTTTTTTAATCACAAGGTTGTTAGAAATAAGCCTATTTACCACAAGCAACAAACATGCTTTTTATTCCATTTATTTCCTGCTTTGCTTTTCATAAATATTTTGCAAGAGACTGTCTTTTCCTTTGAAAGTTATGTTTATGTAATTATTTAGATTAGCTAAAATGATGAAAGACACAATAAAAAGCTTTTAATTTTTGTTTTGCCACATTTAAAGTGAGTGTGCAAGAGTTTTGCTAAATTAACCATTTGTTGATCAACATTATTTTCGTATTGAGATAATATTATAGGTTTTATTCATAGGTGTTGAATTAGTTTTTATTTCGCATTTTCTGTTTTTATTTTAATTTTATTATTTGTAATTAAATGAAATCAAAATACAATATAACATTTTATTTTTATTTATCTTAACGTGATGTACTAAAAGTTCTAAAACTAAAGCTGAAATAAAAATTAAAACTATATAGTCAAAAAAATTCTGACAAAGTTATTTATCAAATTACAAAATGTATACCTAATGAAACATACATGCAGCTTGAGCTAAGAAAAAGCAACCTCAAGAAACAATTAATTAGTTAACGTAGAAGGTTATGAGCTAATGCACGGAAATATCGCATCTAACAATGTATCAATTAAACACATCTGTTAGGGAAATGATGCCATTTACATCATGGGATGATTCGCAGTGGGTGGACGTGAATGTGAGACCGATTACAACCCCATATATTGCTTTCACCTGTCTGTCACATCATTATTTCTCCACTGGAACCACTGCGTTTAGCAACAGATGCTAGTCTGATGTTTTCTTTCTAAAGCGAGACGCATTCTGGGAGCTATTCATTTGAGATCACTTTTTCTTTTCCTTTCCTCACCTGAAGGGAAATCGCTAACAATCTAGCAGCTTTGCTAGACGCATGTGTTCTTCAGCAGAAATCTAGTGACAATTTCTCACTTGATTTTCCTCTCCAATTTTGCCTCACATAGAAAGAATATTTTCTTAAAATTGCTGCGCGTGTTTTGGATTAGCAATGAAACGAGAAGCAACCCACAGTTACACACTGCTTTTGGACGAATTCCAAGAACACAGTCCTCGGCAAAGAATCTGACACAGTTAACTGAGTCTATGACACAGATTAGAGAGCTCGATACAAACCACAGTGCTGACTGGCATTGTGAATAAGACAAAACAAACGCAAAAAACCCCCAGCACATGGCACAGTTTTTCCCACCACTAGCATGTGGAAAACTGATGTCCACATCTAATAACACTTCTGATCAAAGATCACTTTCAAGAGGTTACCTTATAAAGTCTTTTGGTCTTCCACCACTTCACGTGTCTCTGATATAAATAAATGCTGCCATAGTAACTGGATTTCTGAATGTCTAACTGAAATGTTTAGCAGCTGTTCGTTACATTCATTATCTCAGATATCACGTTTGGTGTACTAAGAGATAAACTGAAAGAATGAATGATAGAATCAATGATAGACAGAGAGAGACTGAATGAATGAATGAATGAATGAATGAACGAACGAACGAACAAACAAACAATTGACAGAACAAATGACACAAGTGAGCAAACGAGTGATAGAGAGACAGATAGAATGATAGAACGATAGATAGACAGACATATGTTTAGATACAATATACAAAATATGGATACAATGTTTCAATTGTCCCTTTTCAATCAGAACTTTACGGCTTCATGGCAAATCACATCAGGAAAAATAAGTTTTTTTTTTTTTCCAAGACTTTTGGGATTTCAGGCATAACGTTTGATACTCTGAGCTGTGTTCCAGAGAAACGTTTCTGCCAAGCAAAGCAAGACTCTGTACCTAGCACCAACAAAACTGCTTCAGAGAGTACTGATAAAATCCAAGGAATAATTTATGGAAGCCTTTACCCTTTTGTCAGCATTTTCCAATGTATTTCTTTTTCATATGCTTTAAATGAAGTATTAACTGGTTAAAATGCAGTTAAGCCACTGAAAATACATTATTTCCACGTATATAATTTTTTAATGTCTTAGTCCACATATTTGGTATGTACTGTAGCTATGCTTTCAGCATTTGCTTATATCTACATTACAGTAGTATAATTTACATAACTGCTTTTTATTCTAACAAATGAATGAAATCATGAGTGGTGGATTGTTCAAGGACATTTGTCTTTTAGTTCAGAATTCCGAGATCTTTTTCAAGTTTCATTGCTAACACTTTTTATTCTTCCCCTGCTGAAACCCTACAGATAAGAGGATGAAAGTCTGATCACAGTCAAACGTTAATGGATCTTGATTGATCAGAGACAGATGATAATGGGATATACAGTCAGTCAGTGTGGATTACAACTCCCCAAAGATCTCAGCTGTTCTTACTGATAAAGTAAAACCAGGTGAGCTCTGACCTTATAAGAATCACAGTTTCTGTTCAACATCTGATCTGAGAACACCTTGCGAGTGTGAACGTTCCATAGAGAAACATCCCACATCAGGCAGCTTGTAAATAACCCCAAACTGATTTCCTGTTTCGGGAAATTAAAAAAAAAAAAAAAAAATTTAACAGGACCACCACAGCATGCTAGAGCTTTCATTATAGTCCACAGACCAGTGTGGAGAAATGCTTATGAATGCTAAATTAATAATCTTGGGTTTAGAATGGGTTTTTAACAGTTTTTTTTAAATCACGATCTTAATTTAAAATATAAATTTTGAAGGTTTTAAAAATCCATTTCAGGTAACAGGTCCACCAGGTCAAACCACAGTAAACAAAGTCAAAATCCATTCACATATTCAAAACCACAAGCCACTGGCCCCTGAAAACGAAACAGGATGTTACCAATAAAACAAAACAAATCCAGACCTACTCCACAACAACAACAACTATGAAACTGCGGTAGTGCAACGAAATAAACAAGCTGTTGTCCGTATAAATAACTGCATCACCAAACTCCTGCACATAAAAAGTAGCTTTGTGATTTATTTCCAGCAATAACAGAGATGCACAGGTCAATCACTGTTATTATTACTTTTTATAAACCAAATCCAACGTAAAACCAAGAAAGACGCCCATTATCTCATTTAAAAGCCAAAAAAAGACAGAATTACCATGCTCCCTTTCTCTTTTCCTCTCATTTTGATCTTTCTACCCCTCATTCTAGCCAGGTTCCTAACCCTATATCCATACCCAATTAGGACCTGATTGCTGTGACATCACTGAACTCCAGACAACAGTTGCAGCTGGTAGCCAACCGGCCGGAAATAGACACTGAAAGGGAGAACTGAATAGCAGGGGTTGTGAATATGGGTGGGGGATTAGAAGCTCATGCTTTCAGATCTCTTTGTGCCAAGGGGAGGAGAGAGTGGAGAGGGGGTGGACCAACCCCAAATCCACTGCCTGTTGTAAAGGAGAGAGAGAGAGAGAGAGAGAGAGAGAGAGAGAGAGAGAGAGAGAGAGAGAGAGAGAGAGAGAGAGAGAGAGAGAGAGAGAGAGAGAGAGAGAGAGAGAGAGAGAGAGAGAGAGAGAGAGAGAGAGAGAGAGAGAGAGAGAGAGAGAGAGAGAGAGAGAGAGGAGCAGAAAAAGTTAGTGCAACAGAGGGTGATGGACTTAGTCCAGTAAGAGTGACAGGGAACACACAAACTCCTCAGAGGGCTGAGAAGAACATGCTGGTGGACTTTCATTGCCTTCAAAACTCAGAGGAACCTACAGCGCTTAACATACATATCTGCTGATCTTCTGAGGTCTTCAAAGTCCTCTTTAACATCTCCTTGAAATACTTGACCGTGACCATTTTAAAAGACTCCCAAGGACTTGCTTTCTTGAAAGTCAAGCTTTGATTGAATTTTCAGTTTGTTTAATTCGCATGTATCGTTTCACTCCTATCTCCCTGAGAAGAATGCTTGAAGTGGTTCTTGTCAGAGTTCTTTAGTGAGGATTCACAGGCTTTGCGTCGCCACACAGACAGAGGTGTTTAATTGAGGGCTTTAAGACTGAAGACCTTTCCACTGACACCGAGGACATCTAACAAAGAGAGACAGTGGGGGATTACGACAGCCCGAGAGAGAGGCAAACCCCACAGAGCAATTTCTGCAAGTTGTGATGACTATTTCCACAGAGGCACTTCACACGGTTTCTCCTGGACACTGACGGATTTCAAGAGGGTGCTGTGCAATAGACTGGAATCATCTGGTAAGGCTAAGGTGAGCCCTGAGGCTCCGCTCGCTCTCTAAACATGTGTAATTGCATCCGGCTAACCACAATGCATGTACTAATCTTGGAATGAACTTTTAAACACCTGTTTGCGCTCAGCCCGAGTCGCCTTTTTTGTAACATGCTGAGATCGGAGGTTGTTCTGTGTGCTTGGGTAATCATTTTTAAGCTTCAACCTCCCACTCCGTTGCTGTCATGGTTGTATGGATAACATCTGTCGCCTCGGGTGACATTTAGTTCTGATGGTTTAAGTGGAGGGATAATCCTTGTCGGGCTTGTTGAGGACAATGGAAGTGAAAGATTTGGAGACGGGGTGTTTTAGCGGCAACAGGCAGTTAATTGGTAATAAACACACAATGGTTGTTATCAATGAGGGTCCCGGACGCAATCGGAGACAACAAAGCAGCCGCATCAATAATGACGTCTGCGGGCATTCAGACCAAAAGGGTCGTTCCCCATGTGCTGTAAGAGAGTCTAGACAGGTTTACGAAAACGCTGAGGTGTGGATGATGGAAAAGGAAATAAAAAAGGGGTTTACAACAGCATGAAAGGAGATTTGTTCAGTTTTTTTTCATGACTGAATTTTTCGTTTTAGAATGAGAAAGGAAAAAAGAAGGATGCAAGACAGGGATGGAGGGAGGTAAACTAAGCTACACATCCCAATCCCAAAGCGAAATGTTTTGCTGGGACAGGATGCTAGAGAGTTGACTGTTGATATGACTCTTTGTTTCATTCCCCAGAAAGCTTTTTTCCATTTGTAGTAATCGGAACAGAGGCAGACTTCTGAATCGGGCTTTGTTCAGCGCCGGTTCTGTTTGAATAGAAGAGAGCTTATGGGTAAAGATGTTTTCAAAATCTGACTAGTCTTTAGTACTCTCTTTATTGACGGGCATGCCATGGCAACAAAATACACAAAGCTCATAATTGCAACTGTATACAAAGCACTCAGGATTGTTTATACAATGGTCTAGACCCAGGGTTTTCAACTAGGGGTCCCTGAAGGTACTCCAGAGGTTTGCAGAGAGGATATGTAGAATTTGCTTGTATTCTCTGATTATTATTCATTTTAATATATTAATGAAAATGTTTTAATGAAAGCTATCATAGAGTCTTACCTAAACAAATCTATCTTTCTCCGTCTGGGTGCAGGGTCTGTTTAGCAGGCTGGTCTTGTTACTATTTGCAGGTATTCGTACATAATGTTTACAAATATATTTAAGTATGTTTAGATATGCTGAATGGTACAATTTGGATGTATTGATGGTACCTAAAATGTAGAAGTATTAACATACGCACAACTTTAGAAGGTTTCAAATGTTTATATTTCTGTTATTTGTATAATTACGCTGAATTTCTTTATTAAATCTCATGTAACAAATACAATAAAATCAATTTATTAATTGCAGGAATTCAATGTTTAATTAACCTTAAAGGATCTGCAAATATTTACACATGCCTAAAGTTTTCTGTATATAAAATGCTTATTTTAGATGCTCCCAGTACATTATTAAATGTACTATATACAGTTCAAACTTAAAAATAAAATAAAATAATAATTATTGTGTTTTTGATAAACTAAATGCAGCCTTGGTGAGCATAAGAAACTTAAAAAAAAAATAAAAAAAATGATTTAAAAATGTAAACAAACATAAATAAATAAATAATCTGCAATTTCTAAGAAGATCACAAAATGATAATAAAATACCTAAAAGCTGATAAAACATTATAATAAATTAGGTCTTAGGTCTGCTCCTCACACAAAGCCTTCAGAAAACTTCAGATAACTTGGAAGATAACTTATAGGCCATTTTATGTAAGCTTGAAAGTTTAAGTCACTAAATACTTTTATGGGAAAGGGCGACAGTACACAATAGCATCATTTTTGGGTGAACTGTTCCTTTACAACAGAACGTGACACTGTGGAACATCATTACACTAATGATGCAGAAGCAGGTCCATTGTTAAACATGTGAAAGGCCTGTGTTTAGTCTCATTACTCTGCTAACCTACATATAACTCTGCAGTCAAGGATAATTTGCAGGGGCACACAGGCACAAGTGTGAGGTGAGGACTTCATCAGCCTTCACCAGCCTCTCTCTCTGTCTGTGTGTGTGTGTGTGTGTGTGTGTGTGTGTGTGTGTGTGAGTGAGAGAGTGTATGGCAGCTTGGCTCACCCTAATGAGGAGGGGCGGAATTCAAGGAATGCCACGCTAAGGTTGAAATGAGAAGGGCAGGCGAGAGAACAAGGGAATGATGGAGCGAGAGGGAAAGACTGAAAGAAGACATCAAGCTGCTGTGTTCCCTCAGCCCATAATCAATGACTCAAACGCTGTGATCGTGCCACAGTCAGACCTAAAAGGAGTAATGACAGCTGATGTAGCTGATGTTTCCATAAAAATATTATGAGACACAACTGTTCAACATGAATAATCATCAGAAATGTTTAATGAGCACCAAATCAGCACAGATTACAATCAATATTGTCAAAATAACCTTACCCGTACCAATACCTGGAAACACAATACATTGAGAGTACGATGACATGTTTAATTGGTAAATCTGAATGCATTTTAAAATAAAATTACATTCAGAATCAAATGATAAAGTACAATTCTGCATCCGGTTTGCTACCTCATTTTCAGTTCAACTCATACTCAGCAATTAAATGGCATTCCAAGGTATATTGTTAATGGTGCACAACAAGGCAGAACTTGTTTCCATCAGTTATTGTTCTTTCCCTTTTAAAAGGTGTTTCTTTATCTTTTATGAGGAATATGTGGGATAGTTCAAAAGCAGTTCAGTCATGCTGTAGCTTGTAAGTCATGCCACATCTGTAATGGAACACTGGACGAGCTAAACTTCACTTTGGCCTGTCGGGACACTTCTCGAAGGTGCGTGTCAGAAGGACAGGCTCTGGGGGATTTTGTTCCCACCAAATGGGTAATGACAGCTCTGTGGATTAGGCAGATGTGCTTTCTCTTGTCCTGCCACTCACACAGACATTTCACCACAGACGAAAGCATTTCCATTGTCTCTTTAAGCTTGTTGAGGAGTCCTAGCACTTAGACTTAGGGTCTCCATTGAATCACATGTTCTCAAACACATCTTATGTTCCACTCAGAGAAACCACAGATATTCCCCTTCCTAGACACACACAAACACATGAACGCAGACACACACAGAGGCACATGCTCACACACCACAGTGAAACCACATGCCGCCCGCAGCATTAGCTCACACGAGATGCTGCCTGCTGCAATGCCCCGGCCGTCTGACACTCTGTCAGTATATCCAACGAGTCCAACCTATCATTACTGGTCTGTTACAGCGGCACGAGGGGGTTCCTCAGCCTCAGTGGAAACCATCATTATTTTTCCCTTCCAGGAAAAAGAAAGAAAAACTATGTTTTTCACACTAGATTGATGCACTACAGTTCAAAAGTTTGAAGACTTTTTAAAAGGTTTTTGAAAATAGTCTTATGTGCCCACCAAGGCTGCATTTATCTAATCAAAAATACAACTGACCAATCAGAAGAGAATATTCCAGATCATTTAAATAAACAAAAAACAAATCCAATCTGATCCAAGCAGCTGCCTTTCCTGGAAAATCCATTGGAAACTGGTTTCTAGCTGGTCATTAGATTGTAAATCATTTTGGACTAGCTACTAGTCCAGCTACTAGTTGGTCACGGCAGTTTTAAGTGGTCAGGAATGTTTGTGAAACATTAATAACCTGCTTGGAGGTTATCTGATAATGACTTTCAGACTACCTAGAAACCAGCTACAGTGTTTCAAAACACAGCTACCGGCTTAATTGGATTTTTCAATAGACGTCTATAGATACTTCTTTGTCAGTCAACAGCTTTTACAATTTCTGGCATTTAATCTGTCAGTAAGATTAGAGAGACAAAAGCAGTTTGTGAGGAGTGGAACACAACTGAAGAGAGTCTTAATCAAACATGTCCAGATAGCAGAACGGGGATATGAGAATGACAAGTTTTCCATGGGACCGAGAACAGCAGGAGGTTTATGTCTCTCATGTTTTTTTCTGTGAAGATTATGTAACTTAATATCAGTGGCCGGAAATACGAAAATAGTTCGGCAGCACAAATAAGACACATACTGTGTAAACAGCTCTTAGATCATCTCTCAAAAGATCATCTGTCAAAGCCAGGAGAAAGAAGGGGATGAATAGAAAGAGACAACAAGAATTGCAATGCAAGCTGACTATTAGATGAATATTTCTATGCTGACCCAGTGGTGATGTCATGATGTGGACAGACAGATTGCAGGTTTCCTGTGTATTTGCTGACTTCATCGGCAAAGGTCTGTTATTGTGGTTACTGTGCATAAACAACCACAATATAATAAACAACCTGAATTTTGTTCGCAACAATCCTCCTCAGCTTGACAAGCAGAGATGTTAATACTAGTGGTAAAATGTTTCATCCAGTAAAAATCCATCCATTTGTGCTAATATTTCTAAAATCTTCCTGGTGTTAACACTGAACCAACTCCCCTCTGGCTGTCCTCCCAGAATATGTTATAAAACTCAACTAATGAGCACTGCAATCCACCATTTCTCCAGATAATTCCCAAAAAACCCTTGGGTATTTTTTTTTCCGATGCCATGATGATAACAGGCTGACAGAACATAATTTTGGACATGTTTTTGGAGAAAAAGAAATCTATAAAATGTAAGATGCTAATTCGTTCTTCTGATATGGGTCATTAATAATTAGAGCTCATGAAACTGCTCTATTATACAATAGATAGATCGCCAGTTTGTGCATAAGTGGTGACTGTTTTCAGTAATGAGTGAATTTACTAATCATTCACTCAAATGATTTATTCACACCCTCTGATTCATTCATGAACGATATAAGTGACAGTCTTTATGAGTGAGTCACTGAATCATTCACTTAATCAATTCATTCAAAAATACTATTTCATTCAGGAATAAAACAACTGTCTTTATGAGTGAGTAATTCAATTATTCAAATCAAACATTTTGTTCACACTCACTAATTTATCCATTACTGCACGAAACAAGTGCACAAGAGAGAGTCACTGAATAATTCACTCAGTCAAATAATTGAAAACACTGATTCATTCATGAACAAAGTAATAGTCATTGAATTTTTCTCTCAATTTACAACAGGATTCATTCAGTAACAAAACACCTCTATTGTGCATTGCTCAGAGATGCAATGGTTAAAAGAAATGGTCTGAAATGTTAGCTATTTGATATTCATGGTATAGAAATACCATGCTAATATTTAGCTTGTGTGATACGGTAATAATTGTATGAATAATGCTGTATTACCTGCATGCATTTGTCAAAGATGTGTGTTTGAAGTAAACATCCACTAAAACATCCCTATCTGTGAATATACATGTGCGTGGAGGTCAGAAAACCTGCTAGTGGGTTAGAAAGGTGTTGCATATAGCACCCGCTCAATAACTCAGTCCAACAGCAGCTTTCAATTAAAGTTCCCGAAGATGAAGCACTCTAGTTATACTTTCTAGGAAGAAGTGTTCTCCAAAGCTTTCACAGGCATCCTTCCACTTCTCACTGCGTCCCCTCTTCCAGACACCCCCGGGCTGCTTTTCCAATAATATGCACACTCTCTTTGAAATTCGGGGTAAACAACACAAAGTGGCTTCATGTCATGAATATAAAAGGCCATGTGTTGTGTCATTACAGGTCTTGATGTAACTGGTATTTTCATTGTGAATACATAAATCAGGCTAATAAATCACGTCATACCTTCCTGGAGACTGAACCTAAAATGACAGACATCCATTGGAAGCAGGTGTCAGATTTTCCCTGTCTTTGCAACTATCATAGAAACATATGTTCCATACAATAAGAACACACTCTGCACGTTTTACATTTTAAAGTGCCATGCATGCCAAATGAAAAAAGTGAGGCATAGCACAGTGAAAAGTAACACCGTTTCTGAAGTTTGACATGCTGTTTTAAAAGTTCGGCACAATGGTGAAATACAGTAGGTTCAATACATTTATATTTTAATGCAAGTCACAGCAGAATTGAAAATGAGCCCAGGGTCTCAAGACATATTTTGTTCAACTTTAGTTTGACACTGGAAAAAAACAAGA
The DNA here is from genome assembly GCA_036784905.1 of Acrossocheilus fasciatus. Taxonomy (NCBI): domain Eukaryota; kingdom Metazoa; phylum Chordata; class Actinopteri; order Cypriniformes; family Cyprinidae; genus Acrossocheilus; species Acrossocheilus fasciatus. Next base: position 17,626,344 of record CM071945.1, read on the forward strand.
TGCGAAGTAACAGTTAAATATGTCCCTGCAGCACGGTAAAACAGAAAACATTAAAAAGCAGCGCAAAAAAACTCAAAAACATGCTCTGCATGAACCAGCCCTAATTCAATATTAATTTACTGGGTCCTGTAAGTTTTTTGGGGATGGTTTATGCACGCCTTGCACAATGCATTTTATGTCATACATGCTTATAATCAGAGTAAAATCCCAGTGCTTGTATGAACTAGAGCTACATCAGATTTTCCATTCTCCCTCCGTGATGTTCAAGCCTGTGGCAAGGTTCAGATAACCAAGTGCTGTCATTGAAAACTCATTCATATGGCAGCTTACCAAAGCAGAGTCCTGCCAGGACACCCATGATGACCAAACAATCCATTCAGCAGAATTAAATACTCTGTGTCGCCCTGCAACTGGGGCAGCTCCATTGTTCAACGGGATATATGGTTTTTGTATGAGGTGTGGGTGGTCAAAACTGGCCTGATTATGGCAACAGTGTTGTTTTCTATAACTATTAAAAATTAATATATTAATATATTTATATATATATTAATATATATATATATATATATATATATATATATATATATATATATATATATATATATATATATATATATTAATATATATATACATATATATATACATATATATATACATATATATACATATATACACACACATATATATACACACACATTTACAGTATATACACATATAAGATTGTTCAGCTGACAACCAAGTTGAACAAAGTAATGAAAGTGAATTTTTGGAATATGTTAATTTATGTGAACTTTCTGAATAAATTGATTTACAATAATGAATCTGACAATCTAACACTACGTCCGAGAGAGAAATATTTCTGATGAACTGAATCACTAGAATAAATCAATTTTGCAAGACTGCACATGAGGGAGAGGATGCTGTGAAAGTGTCTGAGCGAGATTCAAGTCTAGAAGCTCCAGTGAAGCCAAGAGCTTACAGAATATGGGGCTACAGAGCCTCATAATTTCCCCGCTGTGAGGGTCAGCCACACTCCTGTTTGCTTCTCCATCAGTTCTGGAGGAACACTGTGGCTTGCCAGACCATTTCTCCCAGTGAAACCTAATCTGTCCCCAGAGATCAAGAGCTTCCATGGCTGGGTTAGAAACAGGGGCAGCTCACTGACTCCTGTTGTAATGAGTTCTCTGGCGTGACAGATGTTGAGTGAGGTGCCAGATCTCCTGTCTAGATCAGTTGGGGTTGTGTTAGTTTGGTTAAGCTAGGCCTGTTCAGACAGATAGAGGGGAAAATTAGCCTCATGCCTCCCATAGGCCTCCAGGATGGAAAATATATCCTTAAACCCTTAGGGTGGTATCAAAGTAAATATTTTGAGGATTAAAGTTCTGACTGTTCCAAAATGATTTAGGGAATTGTATGCAACTTTGATTGTTGTGATGTGAATGAAATACTGTATGCTTGACCTAAGGTTCAATGAAACATAAGAATGTCCACAAAAACATTTTTAAATATAGTTTAAAAGACATGGGTAAGCTTCTTAAGTTACGGTCAAATTTCAGTTTCTCTGGCAAAAAAAACAAAAAACAATCCATTTTCTGTTGTCAATAGTATAGTCATATTTGGAGCACAACTCACACAGAAGTCAATTTAAAACCAAACAGCTTTCTGTTGGTTGAAGTGACAAAATGCATTGGGAAATTGTTTGCCGTCCACACAAATATCGTGAATTAAGAAATTCATAAATACTGCAATTTTGGAAAGTCGCTCCACATGGTATTTTACAACCTAAACTAATCTTGGTCAAATTATTTGATATGAAGATATTAAGCAGCAGTGAAGAAATTTTGTTAACCTTTGTCTTAAGATCATGCCAAACTACTTAATAACATTCTGAAAAATATATTTATGAATAAATACTTTTTTTTTTCTCTCTCCGCTCATGTAATTCACAGGTGTGTGTGGTCATGGATGTTCCTGCACTCGTATGGTTGGTGTTGCTCTTGGCGAGCGGACGGTTTCCTGAAACAGAGGGCAGCACTCAGCAGTTTGACAGCAGTGATGAAGGTCCAGAGGTTGAATTCCTGTCGACCTCTCGCACACGACGGGCCCCCGAGCCTCCACCGCAGGACAAGTGCTCCTACACCTTCATCGTACCACAGCAGAAGGTTACGGGAGCCATCTGTGTGAACTCCAAGGAGCCTGAGGCCATGCTGGAGAACCGTGTCAATAAGCAGGAGCTGGAACTCCTCAATTCTGAGCTGCACAAGCAGAAGAGACAAATTGAGACTCTGCAGCAGCTTGTAGAAGTCGATGGCGGCATCGTCAATGAGGTGAAGCTTTTGCGCAAAGAGTCCCGTAATATGAATTCCCGAGTGACGCAGTTATACATGCAGCTGCTGCATGAGATCATCCGCAAGAGGGACAACGCGCTGGAGCTCTCTCAACTGGAGAACAAGATCCTCAACCAGACTTCCGAGATGCTGCAGCTTACAAACCGCTATAAAGATCTGGAGCATAAGTATCAGCACCTCGCCTCACTGGCCAATAACCAGTCAGCGCTCATTGCCCTTCTGGAGGCGCAATGTCAGAGGGGACCGCCAGTTGTGGTCCCCAGGGTACCGGTCCAACCTCAGCCCCAACCACAACCTCAACCTCAACCTCAACCCAGACCCTCACCACCACTCAATAAACCCTACCAGCCGCCAACCTTTAGCCGTAACAACCAGATCACCAATGAGATCCAGAGCGATCAGAACCTCAAAGTGCCTCCTGCCCCTCTTCCCACCATGCCAGGAGGAACTCACAGCCCATCCACCACAAACAAACCCTCCGGTGAGTCTCAGCTTCATTCCTCCAGAGTTACACGTACTATTTGAAGGGAAAAACTCAAATGAGAAATACTTGCATTTTGAGGAAATGGAATATAGGTTTTACAAAACAGAAAACAAAGCCAAAATGCACCAAGTGTACCCTTCAAAAGTTTGAGCCCAGTAAGATTTTCTGTAAAAGGAATTCATACTTTCACTCAGCAAAAGACACATTAAATTGATCAAAAATGACAGTAAAGACGTTTATAATGAGGTCTAAAAGGACCTCCAAGACTTAGAACTTTTCTAAAATAGAAAAATTCGTACAGAAATGTCAGAAGCAAGCAAAATCAATAGTTATTGACATTAAATAATTCAAAACGTGATATTTCCATCTGACGACTCTTATCCTTGTGTGGTTTTCAGTGCCAATTTTCTCTCACAGTCCATCATTATTAAACACTGCCTATCAAAGTTCGTTCATCTCAAATTCTCTCTGCATAGCGGCTCCCACACAGAGACGTGATAATAAAGCATCTGTTGTCGTCGCAGCTTTGAAATGCCAACATCTAGTTTGTTAATCTGGTCAGATGATGAATATCATAAACAATATTTTGTGTTGAGTCATGCCCGTGGGTGGCATTGTTAAACATGGACAACAAAAAGTTATGATCGATTTAATACAATTGATCAATTTCAGGCTAAATGTTACATTTCATTTTACATGATCTAAATGAGAAGTAAATGAAAAGCCTAATTTTGGGGGATACATAATGCAGAAAAGCTTTATTTTCCAAAAAAAATACCGTTTGTTTGTTAACACTTATGCTGCATTGCAATAAACAAGACTGTTCTTTATCTCAATCCAAAGGAAATTTCATATTTTATTTTCCAGCAGTTTTTAATCATTTTTCTTTAATGTGCTTATCATACTGCATTGCAATATTATAAGACTATCACGATGTTTTGCTTATATCATCCACCCCAAAACCAACATGTATATTTTGCCTATTTATTATTTAAACAAAGACAGCGAAAATGAAAAAGGCATCTTTCAGTGGCTATATTCCACTCCATCTGGTGACATGAGCAATTTCCTGGCTAGGTCTGCCTGCATTAATAGAGAAAGGTTACACAAACTCTCCTCAATGAGAGTCAAGGTTTCACAATGGGACTACAGTACGAAAAAGAGCTCTGGAAGGAAATAGAGAAAGATTCTGGACAGAGGACAAAAAAAAAGTGAAGGAAAGAAGACTGTCAGAAAAATTTGTTGGGAAAAGTTAGGAAATTGCATAAGGACGAGCCATCACAGGCTGCATTTAATCTATAAATGTGTATGGTAGTTACGCCTTATTATTTATATTTATATATATATATATATATATATATATATATATATATATATATATATATATATATATATATATATATATATATATTGATTTACGTTAATTTCTATATAAAAAAAAAAATATATATATATATATATATATATATATATATATATATATATATATATATAGGATATCATTAATTATATATCATTAATATATAAGATATTAATATATGTAATTCATATATGGCCTCTCTTGTTCTTCAAATTATCATGGGCAAAATCTAGGCGATAAAAAATTGTGGAAAAAGGTTGACAGATTCTTTTATGCATATTTCACAACAGGTTTAAGTTGGTCATGCAAACTTGCTGCAATGGACTGTTTTTGACCACAAAATGTAAGATGCCCCTTAAGATTTTAGAAGCATACATGTATATGAAAGTGGTCCTAAGTGGATGTTAAAAGATCCAATTTGTTGTGCGCGTTTTTTGCAGTTTGCACACATACAAGGCTTGACCTGACAAAAACAGAATTGGCTGCGATAATAAAGCTGCAGTAATGAAAAAGGAAATAAGATGACTGGAGAAAGAGCAGGGCTGGGAGGGAAGCAGCACTCTGTTGAAATGAAGTCATTTATTCCAGTGTTACCAGACATGCGCGACCCAGACATCCCACACAAACACTGGGCTCTATCAGGCCTGGGTCTTCCTGAGAAATGGTCTGCTGATGGATTTGCCAAGTTGTTTTAACATGACCCACACCGCTGAAAATCTGTAAGGCCTCTCGGTTTCCTCTTCCTCTCTTCTTCCTACCAAATCTCCTCTAAAGTTCACTTCACTTGATGGATTCATGTTCATCTCCAGTTCAACACCTCATTCATCTCTGTGAATGTTAGCTAGAATCTTTGTAGTGAAAAGCCGATTTTCTTTCCACTGTCGGCCATTAGACTGTTATTGTTCAGAATGTCTCTCATTCCATCTTTCATACACACCTAATCTAAACTTCGTCCATTTGTTTGCCAGACATAACAGCTGCTTTTGTCTAAACGTCTCTCCATAAAGCCCCCTGAACAAGTAAACCAAAATATTGTCACTGTAAAACAGCAGATGTCACAGGAATTTAAAAATGACAGATCTACTCATTAATAATCACTGTTCTAATTAGGAACAAATGATTCAAATAATGTCCCTTTGAACCTGCTTTCAGCTATTCTGTTCTGTTCCTGTCTTCATTTCTTTCTTTTTTTTCAAATACTTGTTTTGGCCCTAATTTTGCATTAAGTGGCAAGTTTCCATGGTGTAAAATGTTCTACGACCAATTAACCAGAAGGGAGCTTAAAAGGAGTTTCTAATTTGCTGACAAGCAGACTTCTCCAAGGGAGAGCAAGACATTGGTGGCTCCAAGATAATGAGACAAAGAATGTGGAGTGAGGTGCTTTTCATGTACAGAATCAAAATGTGCTCGGAATTTAGCACAAAACACTGATACAGCCTCTAATACAGAATAAAAACTAAATTTGCATAATAGAAATAGAGTGAGGTTCAAAAGGTCTGACAGAAACAGTAACATTTTTCGAAATCAATAATAAATACCAAGATATTTTATATGCACTACCAGTCAAAAGTTTTTTTTTTTTTAAATAAGTCTCTTCTGCTCACCAAGCCTGCATTTATTTGATCCAAAGTACAGCAAAAACAGAAAAATTTGTTAAATATTTTTACTATTGAAAATGAATCCATTCCAACTGAATTCCAACTGAAAATGAATCCATTTTCTATACAAATACCTTTTTTAAAAAAATGCATTTTATTCCTGTGAAAAGCTGAATTTTTTTAGCATCATTACTCCAGTCATGATCCTTCAGAAATTATTCTAATATTATGATTTGCTGCTCAAAAAACATAATAATAATAATAATAATTATTATTATTGTTGAAAACAGCCGAGTAGAATTATTTCAGGTTTCTCTGATGAAGAGCATTTATCTGAAATAGAAATCTTTTATAACATTATAAATATCTTTATCATCACTTTTGATCAATTTAAAGCATTCTTGGTAAATAGAAGTATTAATTTCAGTAATTTCTTCCTATTCTGTCATGTCTTTCTATTCATCGAATCCTGAAAAAATGTACTCAACTATTTTAAATACTGATGATAATAATAATAATAATAAAGTGTTTCTCGAACAGCGAATCAGCATATTAAAATGATTTCTGAAGGATTATGTGACACTGAAGACTGCAGTAATGATCCTGAAAATCTAGCTTTGATCACAGGAATAATTTTTTTTTTAAATATATTTAAAACGAAAGCAATTATTTTAAACAATAAAGATATTCCACAATATTACTGCTTTTGCAGTATAAGTTTGGATAAAAATGCAGACTTGGTGAACAGAAGAGAATTCTTTAAAAAACATTCAAAATGTTAGTTCAAAAACTTTTGACTGGTACTGTATGTTTTTTTTAAATTGTATATTATATAATGTTAATGTTATACAAAAACAATAATGAATATTTATATATTACACTTACTCATTTTATTTACTTATTGTTATTACTACTACTACTACTACTACTACTACTACTACTACTACTACTACTAAACAATAATTAAATAAACACATATGATACAATATACTGTAATAACAGATGTCTAAATGTATCTAGTCTATGTACGCTTGTCTCTTCCAAAAAAAAAAACAATCTACTGACCCAATAAAAAAGCTGTTTATTATGCTCCTCCTGGGATTGGGAATGTTGGAATGGATTCAGTTTTATTCACGGTAAGGGGCTAATGAGCACCGTCTGTGTTATCATCTTAAATTTGTCAGGTAGTGTGATGGCTCCTATTCTGGCATGCAGTGAAAATCAGCCAGCCAGAGAGTTTTCAGAGACACAGACACAACCCGGCTCAGTGGACTGTGCACTGGAGGCTATGTAACCAGCGGTCTGGGGTCTGTTATCAGAAATGCAGCCAAAAATATCTAAATTATAAGAGTGTGAACTATAAGTACTGCTACAAGTGAAACTGACAGGAGCAAAGTCTTGACTACGTTTTGGTACAAGACACAGCCAGCTCATTTGTAAACGTGCCATCCAGAGTCATGAACGGGTTGGAGTGGCTGTGAGTGAGGGCCAGCTGTCGGGCATGAGGCCTACTTTTTATAAGCTACAAGATGAGAGTAAACTAAAATATTCCAGACTACTGTAAGTAAACCACAAGGCCTCAGAAGTGCTTTGGGGCTGAGATGTCAGATAACTAAAAGGCTGTCTGCCAGATCTGACAGTCAGGAAAGCATGGTTAAAATACACAAACAATAATGGAACATGTGAGATCATCGTCTCAGGTTTTGTTAAAGGTGCACTAAGCGATTTTTGCCAAACGGTGTTGATATTTGAAAGCACCAAAACAAACACGCCCAACAAGACCTCGCCCTTATTTTGATATCTCCGCCCCACACGTACGTACACAACCATGGCAATGATGATCGCAGAAACAAGTGAAGATGACACACAAGCATATTCAAACAAAAGCCAACACGGATAAGCTGTGTGAAACGAAGCAAAATCAGCGTTACTCACCTATCAAGAAGAAACAACGCAACCTCGGCGTCCATTTCGAACACTTCCCGCTCCTTAAATTCTCTCCACCACTGGAAAGCTGCTCCAATATTTACACGGGTCCTATTTACAAGACACACCTCCTTACTGCTGATTGGCTACAAGTGTGTTTTGGGACTCGGTCCGACGCTGTGGTCAAAAGCATTTTTCAAAAATCGCTTGGTGCACCTTTAAATTTTGACTGCTTTCCCACCTGAAAAGATCATCATATGAAGCCAATTTAATGTTTATAATCAGCTTCACCAGTTAGGTTTTGCTAGTGAATAGCATATTTTTGCTGCTCCATTTGGTAGACCAACACCAAACCAGCATTAACCAGCCTAGACTAGCATGGAACTTTCTCCTTTGCTGGTCTTTCTCCCAGCTGGTTTAGTGCCCAGGCTAGGAGACGACCAGCTTAGTCTGGTTTAAGATGTCATACCAGGGTGTGTATCAACCTGTGTTTACGGTTTAAAAATGAAGATCAGAGAAAAAAATTGGATCAGGGAATGATTTTGAAGACAGCTAAATTATGGATGTTCTTCTGGTTCTCATTGGAAAACTATGAAAATTGGAGCCATTTTTGACACGTCCCTATAAAAACACTGCTCTACGCCCAGGGAACTTTGGAAGTGCTTGCTAATCTACTAGCTACTGCATTATTTATCAAATGGGTCTTTCTTTGGCGTCTGTGCCAGCGTTATGTTTGGCTGGAACAGCAGAGGCAACTTCCCAGGCCAGGATGGCAGCCAAGGTCAATCCTCTTCTTACGTTAAGAGCTTTTCCAGCTGTGCCACGGAAGAACAAGAGACTTAGCGGGAGTAGATGCAACTGAGAAAGGCGTACAGGGGGATCCTGTGTATGACTTCCTTTGATCATACAAGTGCTTCAGCTTTGCACCTGAATTTCCTTCAAGCCAAAGAGTATTTCTGTCCATCACAGTGTCATTTTCCAATTATGAGATCTGCCAGGAACAGGCAGGAGGCTTTGTATATAAAAAGATACAACTTCTCTGAGAATGTAGTATAAGGGGATACATCTTATTGAAATAAGCCAGGGGTGACTGAGTGGGGTAAATTCTCAATTATTTTTTTCTTTTTTTGTCAAGGTCCCTGGAAGGATTGTCTGGAGGCTCTGGAGGATGGTCACACTAACAGCGGCATGCACCTGGTGAAGCCGGAGAACACCAACAAGCTGATGCAGGTGTGGTGCGATCAAAGACAGGATCCTGGTGGCTGGACTGTCATCCAGAGAAGAATGGATGGCTCCGTCAACTTCTTCAGAAACTGGGAGACATATAAGGTGAGCCAGTTCTGCAGGATATTTTACTACATTTATGACGTTTTGGTCGATAAATGTAAAAATAGGGGAAATGAACAGTCCAATTTAACATGAAAAGAGGTGATGTATGTCTTCCTTTACCAATGGTGGTAAATTCAACAAACATGTAAATTTATGTTTCTGTGGTAACTTGCTTACGTTTTACCTTTTACGTCTATAACTCTTCACATAAACTAAACCGTATGGCAGTTAACATTTAAAGAGGTTTAATGAGGAACATATGCCAAGCAGAAACTACCACACTGTGCTAAAATGCCTCAATGCAAATAAAAACGTACTCAATTATTCTCTGAACATTAATATGTTTTATGTATGACACATACAGTATGTACAAAACAGATGAATCAATAATGTGTTCAGAGTTCTTAAAGTGTACAAGAGAATCACTGTAATTTCAGAGAATTAAAAAAAAAAAAAAAATGAATTTGAACCCTTGCCAAGTACAAAACAAACAGGTCTTCAAAGCCCTGCAGATACAGTATTAAACACAAGGAAGGCCGGAATTACAAGTGCTTCACAGGCTCAAAAAGATGCCTATCAATGCAAAGAATGTGCTGGCTAATGAAAGACCTACCAGTAAAACAAGAAAAAAAAAAAAAAAAAAAAAAAACGAGAGAGAGAAGAACAACCCCTACAGCAAATGTCATTTTTCAGCCTCAAGGACGTGACAAAATAACATAGACTAAGTAATGTACACTAAAATAAATATTTTACTTGGTCCATCAAATACTCAATGGCAGGCGCTCCTCTGTTTTATTACAGCAAGGCTTTGGAAACATCGATGGAGAGTATTGGCTGGGTCTGGAGAACATATACTGGATAACCAGCCAGGGGAACTACAAGCTGCTGGTCAACTTGGAGGACTGGTCTGGACGCAAGACATTTGCAGAGTACGCAAGTTTCCGTCTTGAACCTGAGAGCGACTTCTATAGGCTCAGGGTGGGCCGCTACCATGGCAATGCCGGTGACTCCCTAACTTGGCACAATGGGAAGCAGTTCACCACTCTGGACAGGGATCATGACGTATACACAGGTATCAGTAAAATTTAGCTATTAGATTTTATAATTTATTTATTGACCCATACACATCTGACCAAAAAACATGATTTTTTTTTCTCAGGCAACTGTGCCCACTATCAAAAGGGAGGCTGGTGGTATAATGCCTGTGCCCACTCAAATCTGAATGGTGTGTGGTACAGAGGAGGTCACTACCGCAGCCGCTATCAGGACGGCGTGTACTGGGCTGAATTCAGAGGAGGTGCCTACTCTCTCAAGAAGGTTGTGATGATGATACGACCCAACCCCAACACCTTCCACTGAGCAGCACGTAAACACAGGGAATGAACTGATAACTGCTCTCCAACGGTCGCCGTTCACCCTATAAAGTGCAATTCATTTAGATTGTGGTTTGGCTTCCTATGTAACATAGTTAAATAAGATATGTGGCAAAAGGATAAACAGTGTCTTGGTTGATGTGATTGAGAAGGAACACCAAATTGTCAGGGACTACAAAAGAAAGCTAATTACAACAGTTTGAGGAATTGGCCAGTTTCCCTTACAATAATTGCCACTAGGAAGTCATGAACATGATGTTCTTTTTCACTCTAGTTCAATCAAATCAAGTGAAACCTGTTCATCTTTAAATATACAGTGCAGTTGTGAATCTGTCGTCTGTTGTTTAGAATTATTTTGTTAAATAGGCCATAAAATATTAGAAGATAACTGATCAGTACTCATTCATTGTTACAACTAAGACACAGGACATCCAATCCAGTGATAAAGAGCTTATGCTTTTCTAGTTTATTCAAAGTTATGAGAATATATATTTCCTGATGAGATGAATAACTCATAATTTATTTCGGGAATATCATGTTTAAAATTCATATAATGCTGTAGTTAATGCATAATTAAACATAAAAAAACATCTTAAAACAGTCATCAATTGTTCCATGTAAACTGTATTTACTGTGTAAATTAGCTGTTGGTGTCAAATGAAGATCCAACATGTTTATGTACATATAAACGTAATATTGTTGAAAATAATGTGTCGTTTGTAATATACTGTAAGTGTAACTGATTTCCCCAAGTACTGTCAAACTGTTGCAATAAAGGATGTACAGCTACAGGCTTTGTCTGTGAATGGATAGAACATCGGTCTACTATAGCTGTATTTGTTCTGCTGCATATTGACCTGGCAAGATTATGAGCCAAAGTAAAAAGTGAAAAGCACAAGCAATTCGTTCAAAAATGCTACATGCAACACATTTGCTCTTTGACTAGGTAAATGTTATACAAATATAAATATAACAAGCTACACTGAGTATCTGTGGCTTGCTGCTGAATTACACTCATTTGAATTTGTCCCGTCTATGGTAGGAAATCTAAATCTAGGCGATTGTACCAGAGGAATCAAAAATTGAACATTTTGATTTAAATTCATTAAAAAAAAATGACTTTGCTTTTATTAGTTATTTTATCTCCAGGTCATTAGATCTGTGTTAAATTTATTTTAATGATTTAAGATCACATTTGCAAAAATTTCAGCAAAATTTGCAGGCAAAAAGGTCCATTGTCTGTTGTCAGTTGTTTAGAGATGTATGAAGTCACTTTAAAACCAGTCATTTTTAAATAATTGAAATGACTGGATTATACGCAGAACAATGATAAATTTGAGCACAGCTTTAAAATAAAAAGCTGTACAGATATTTGGAAAGCAGATTGCTTTAGGCAATATGTTTTTTTACCTGAAGTAGTTCTCAAACTTCATTAATGGGATAATTCACCCAAAAATGGAAAGTCTGTCATTAATTACTCACCCTCATGTCGTTCCAAATCTGTAAGATCTTCGTTCATCTTCGGAACACAAATTAAGATATTTTTGATGAAATTAAATAAAATTGTGTTGACTGATTCACGGAAGAGAATAAATTGTTTAATAAGTTATTTTTTCTTTTCTTTGAGCACAAAAATTATTTTCATAACTTCATAAAATTACGATTGAACCACTGATGTCACATGGACTATTTTAATGATGTCCTTAACTGCCTTTCTGGGCCTTGAATGTGGTAGTTGCATTGCTGTCTATGCAGGGTCAGAAAGTGCTCAGATTATATCCAAACTTGAACGAAAGGCTTATGGGTTTGGAAAGACATGAGGGAGAGTAATTAATGACAGAATTTTCATTTTTGGATGAACTATCCCTTTAAGGCTAATAGTTTATAAACTATTTTCCTATTTGATATGGCAAAGCTGCTTTGACACAATTTGTATCGTTAAAAGCGCTATATAAATAAAGGTGACTTGACTTTTCTGTCGTTAGTGAAGCAGGTAAGTTATGGTTTAAGACTCTCGAAACTGTATCATGATACATTTTTCAAACAATAATTATGCGATTATTCAATATGTGATGCTGTGCAATTTTCCCATAAACTTCTATTCCAAGTGTAAAACAGAATATGTCTTTTCAGGAGTTCTTTTAGTACAAACTAATTGTATCAATCATTTTTTGTAGTAAAATCAATAATACAAGTTCTACTGAATACATCAAAAAGAATTAAAAGAGTGTTTGACAAAACCCCAAACCATTTCATTTCCTTTTTCCTTTGTCGCAATGGGAAATGGAAAGGGCCACTGGAGAAGCACAGTGGAAACTGACAGATTTGAAGTGACAGCCTGCACAACCTCAGCCACGTCAGACAGTCTTTCCGTCCCTGCGGTTTCAACTGCCTGCTGCTCAGAAATGGGAATATGTTACACTGCAACTAAACCACAAGCTACCGGCACCAGGTACAGCGGTTTCTGCTGAGTGATGTCTGAGAAAGCCCTCTGTTGAGTGGAACGCAGTTTACTGACACGCTGCCCAAGTGGAAGCAGACTCTCAATGTGGATTATGTAAAGGAAATTTGGTTAATGAGAAAGATGTGTGCGGCTGAGAAAAGCAAGACGGCATGCGTCAGCTCTATCCACATGTTTACCTTCTTAGAAATGACAGTGAACTTCTGTTTGTGCGTTTCAGACCTCAAGAAAAGAATCAGCCCACAAGTTACAGACGAAGATAGACAATTTGAGTTACAGCCGTCTGAAGTTATTCCTGACTGGCCTTTTAGTTATTCACATACCACAATGACACAAGAGCACCTGGAAAACTCTGTGACCATGAGTTTGGAACTCAAGCATGTGGCAATGACATACTGAACGGTCTGTTATGCGGTTTAAAATCAAACTTCCACATCTTAAAAAGTGGATCTCGTTAAAAACAAGATCTCCTCCTAAAGGTAAAGCCTCCAGATCCCTTTCTGATCAAGTCTGGCTCTCGGTTAACAGCTGGATTAGTAATACGGACCTTGCTTCTGATGACTTAGATGGAAGAGCATAATTGAGTGAGTGTTCCCCGCGAGAGCGACAATCCTGAGGGAGGCATCCATTTCAAATGCTGTCAGTGCCTTCAGAGTAGACTGATGTGTGTGTAACTAATCGCTCACTGGGCTTCTGCAACATCCAATGAGAGTCTCTGACAGACGTCTATTCATGAGAGAGAAAAAGGAGCTACCAATTTGGAAATAAGTGCTACAATATGATTTCATTGTATTTTCCATTTCAACATTCCGTTTAAAGCCACTGAAGTGGCTAGAGAGAAAGTCAGAGCTTTTCGGTTTATGCATTGTGCGGTGACAGAATATTTGAACTTAAGCAGAAATCCTAAAAACCCCTGAAATCATTTGATTAATGTATTTTTTTTCCCCCCATGTTGACACCTAAAACAGGATACAGCGCATTTCTCAATCATTACTGAACCAGAGAGGTATACTGAAACACCCTCTGCTGGTCACCATAGAAAGTGCAATTGAGACAAGGCCAAAAAAATATAATGAGGTGTTCACAGCCAACTTAAAATGAACCTTATCAAAAAAAAAGAAAAGCAAAAGCCATTATACTGAAGTAATTGAATGAGTCAATATCACAAGCCTGGCTAAGTCCAGTGGGCCATGACCCATTCCTTTCTCTGACCCAAATTATTCTTCCGTTTAAACAAGCATCTTCACTTTTAATTACAGCCTTACTAATAACAAACCTGCATTAAAAACTATTTACAAAGCCAGTAAATCTCTCAAGACATTTCTGACTGGATGTTATATGATATGAGGGAATGGATTCTACAAAATGCTGTTAACCCTGGTACAAAAGTGATCTTTTAATAACACTTACCTAGGTAGGGGATGCAGGGGGCCATTTTGAGGGACCTGATGTACTCTCTCATGCGGTTGTAATTCTCTTCTTTTGACGTCAGGAAGTCAAGCTTCTCAAAGGTGGCCTTGTCCTTTCGACTGATCAACTGTTCAGAACAGAAAGCACATAAGGAATGAACAGTTCATTCATTCAGAAAATTAGGAACGGCTAATGGATGTCTAAATCTAAAACATCTAAATCAAAAGCTATTCAAGGTGCATACTTAGGAACAAGTAAAAAAAAAAAAAATAATAATAAAAAAAATTAATAATAATAATAATAATAATAATAATAATAATAATAATAATATTATTATATATATGATAGGAACAAGCTAAAATTTTACAAATTTTAAATATCAAATTAACATATACAATAGAATACAAGCAGACTCAAACAATTAAAATTAAAAACAAAAATATTAATACTGTATATCCAATTTATATTTTATTTAAAAATAACTGAAAATTATCATTACGATCACCAAAATATTTTTCATCTCAGTTACCTCTGTTAATTCGTTCTAATATGATGAAAAATATATAAAAAATAAATATTATTATGTGTAATGTTGCTGTTTGAGCAAAAACAACATCTGCAAGTTGTGAAGCCGAAAGTTCAATGCAAACAGAGATATCGTCTTTTAAAATTCTGGCAGTTTAAAGCCTACAAAAACAGCTCGTAGGGACTACAACGAGTTACTTCCCGGGTTCGTGACGTAACAAACCCAGATAAACCCCAGCCCGGAAAAACGCAGCAAAGGGAGCGGGGCCATGCTGCACTGCTTTAGAGAAGAGGAAGAGAAAACTAGGGGTGCACATAAAAATCTATCCATGTATGAATCGCGATTCTGTTTTCTAACGATTCTAATGGATTCACAAGTTTGAAAACCAATGTTCTAAAGCAGCGGTTCTTAATACTGTTCCTCATGTCCCCTGCTCTGCATCTCTCTCTCTCTCTCTCTCTCATTCAGATCATTAGCTCAGTGAATACACATTTTCACATAGGTATGAGAAGCATTATACATGGACGCGCGTGTGGTTGCCATACTGTATTGAAGCTTTAATCAGAATAAAATCATATTAAAAGCTAATACAGTAGCATTTACAAATAACAGCATATCTAAAAGTATGAGACAACAACAAACAAAAAACTTAGGCCTACCATTCAAAGCCATGCTTGCACAGGTTCTGCGTGATCCTCTTCACTAATATTTTCTGGGTCTCAATCGGGCTCAAATTGCTAAGCGATATTAACGACGTCATTGTTTACAATACAACTGGAGCACATGCCGCTGAGCTGAGGGGTGGGACGTTTACATGTGCACTAGAGGCGGTTTAGCCAATCACAACACACTGGACCAGCTAACCAATCAGAGCCCATCACGTATTTCTGAGGGAGGGGCTTCATAAAAGCAGGAAATGATCAGCATGCTTATCAGAGAAGGGACAGAGCAGTGTGGAATATGGTAAATTATGTGAAAAAACTATAGCATTAACACGACTGCACCCCATAAACACAATCAAGCCTAGAAAAAAAAAAGAAAAAAAAAAAAAAAAAGTCAACCACCTTTTTAAATACATTTTAAACTCTATATAATAATATTCTTGTTTTAACTGGGTGAACTTTTCATAATAGACTAATAATAGAACATTATTTTTCATCTCAGCTCTTCCTCTGTTAATTCATTATACTGTATACTCCGCATAATGAATTCAGTAATATACTGCCTCTGTAAAATAAACAGAGTTACTCCCAATTGGCAACTAACTTTAGAATGGGTGACTTATGGAGGCGCCGTTTTGTGAATTTTGTCAGAGGGGAGCCCCACTAAGACTTCTGATCTAAATAAAGCTGTCTGCAAATATGTTAAATATGAAAAACAAGACACAACCCATTGGGAGACTAATGAAAATGTATTAAGGGATGAGGTCCCAGAACTCAGCACCCAAACTTCAGGCTCAGGGTATATTTCTCGTTTATACAAAGCGCATGATCACAATAAACAGGCTCAGTGACTAGAATGCCTTTATGAGTGGCATAATTTCACCCAATGCTTCTTTACAGCACATGTGCTATTGAATCTGTGGGGATGACCATGTGCAAAACCACTGTTATAACAAAAAGCTCATTAACTGAAGAATTCCATCACACATGGCTTTATAACATCAAAAGTGAATTTCCACAAAATACTTCAACATGCTCTTCTTGTGTTAGACAGATACACATTCTTTTGTAGGTTTGGTGAGAGATTTTGTCCAACAATTCAAGTAATAGTCCTTGAAACCACACTGTTGGCAGATGACCTGTACCAGTCTCCAGAGATGCAATCACAGCACTGTTTTTCCCTTAATAATGTTCATATCTTCTTTAACTCTGTGAGTAAAATGCCCTCTGTGTCTTGCATAGGTTTTTTGAGTGAACTATTCCTTTACAGACCAAGGCAAAGCAAAACAAAAAACAAAGCAAAGCAAAAGCAAAGCAAAAACAAAACACAAAGCAAAGCAAAGCAAAACAAAAAACAAAAACAAAATAGCAAAGAAAAAAAACAATAAGCAAAGCAAATAAAAAAAACAAAACAAAACAAAAATAGGGTGAAGTAATGACAGTTTTCATTTCTGGGTTAAATATTTCCTTTAAAAAACAAAACAACAACAACAACAACAAAAAACAAAACAAAATAAAATAAAATACATAACAGTGGGTAAATTAGGATCAGCTTATTTATCATTCTCAGGTGTGAAATACCTAAATCAGAAGTTTTCAAATTGTGACGATAGAAACAAAAAAAGGTGGTACATTCAAAAGTAAAAACAAAAATAGTAACATATATTCCTTTTAAATAACAAAATAAGAAAACTAAACAAAAAAAAAAAAACATTTTATCATATCTGTATAAGGGAATTGGTATTTGGAACCAGAATGAAGTGAAAGAAACTGAAAGCCACATTCAAATGTCATGCATCTGCAAGAAACTACATTATAATAGTCTTTTACCAGCCAAGTTACTCCAATGAGCCTGAATTCTGGATACATTTACACTCAGACAATAGTTAGGGAGTGGAAAGCTGACTTGACAGGAAGCTAACTCTCATTTATCATTTAAATGTTGGCCTAAAATGAACCTGAAGAATTTAATGAACCACAACTTGGATTTTTCTCCTTTGGACTTGCAACAGAAAAGTGATTTTTCCCCTTTTATTCAACAAAGGAAGTGGTAAAAACTGCAGTTGATTTTAAACGGTGCTGAGATAATCCATGGCAGGAAAGTTCAATCGCGACACCATCAATCAGGGAGCCTGGTGTGGAAATGATAATATTATGACAAAGATTTGAAGAAGTACTATGAGCAAAGGGAGACTGCTTATGATATTTTAAGGAAAAACTAATTACAAAGCAATTACAAATGATGAACAGGGTAAATTGTAACTCCACCGACATGTTTCAGTGAATGTGATTTCCATGTGCGTATGTGTACCATCTCGGCAACAAGACTAGTCATTTTCTGCCTGATTTAGAGCAACCAAATGCCAAAACAAAAGCCTTTTCTTATCTCCTTTATCAAGCCACCATCACCCACCACCACAACCACAGCAGCAGCAGGCCTCCTTCCTTGAGTGCAGGGCTTGAGTGGCTGACACAGTGGCACAACTCATTCCCATAGAGTAGACACATGCACAGTGCTAAACAATCCCTCTGAGGGGCGATAAAAGTGAGGGGATTCCTTCAACTACTAACATCTTTATTTTATTTTGCAGTAACACATGGCTGACTTTGATTACAGCACAGTTCATGGAGGTCAGCCTGTGCTCTGTAGCCGTTCCAGATAGCAGTGAAAGCATCCATACATCAGCAGCTGCAATGATGGAGCACCACTGAGCAACTTTCCACTTAGACAATTTGATGGGGATAAGCTTCTTAGCCATAGGTGCAATGTTAAGAGCTGGATTTGTAATTTGTCTTTTGTGTGCAACTTAGGACAGGAACAAGGGCAGAACAGAGGATCAGCTAATAGTAAATGGAAGTAGGAGAATGATGCACCATGAACCATGCAATTGAAAAGGACCACTATGTACTTTGTTGCAATTCCTAATAAAATGACTGGCCAACTGGTTTTATTTATTTGCCAAAGCCAATTTTTTTTTCTTGCATTTGACAGTTGGTAAGTATTAATTTTGGGCCCTGAGACACAGGAGCCCTGACAATTTTGGGACACAGAGAAAATGCTGAGATACACACTGGAATCAAGAGACCATCTGTCTGACTGTCAACAAATCCAGTCTCTCTCTTCGCCAAAAGCTTTACATCTTTACTTCTTTTTGTGAACATGCCCTCTAGCTCTTTTAATACTTCCTTTCTCCATTTTTCCTTCTAAAGCTTGTCTTGACTTTATACTCCTACAATGTGTATCCAGTGGGGATTCAAACTGAACATGATTTTATAATGCATTACTTTTTCGATAGAAAGAACATGAATTAGAAATCAGAAATACCAAAAGAAAGTGAATAAATGACAAATGACTTAATTTTTTAGAAAAAAATGAAAATAAAAGATTCCAAATCTTACAATACAATAAAATAATTTGATACCAAATATATCAAAATAAATAAATAAATACAAGTTCAGAACTGATTATCAGGTATGTGATAAAATATTAAAATATATATGCAAGCCATATTTCTCATGAACTTTTTGGCTTACATTTTACACGTTATTGTGTGTGTGTGTTTGTAATGTATATGTATATGTATATGTATATGTATATGTATATGTGTATCTATCTATCTATCTATCTATCTATCTATCTATCTATCTATCTATCTATCTTAGTGTTTGTGTTATTATAATTGTTTTTTTGAGTACTAATATATTCTAAAAAGTCCAAACTGTTAACTAGAAACATGAATAAAATTGTATAAAATAAAATGAATATACAATAAAATATGCATTGTATTATCAGAACAAAAACTTGAGTAAAAAGTTCTCCAAAGTTTGTGTCAAACTTGATGATCATGTTTTCTTCAGAATGATCTGAAATGATCCAAAGTGCATCTTGAGTTTCAAAAGAAGCAAGAACATTTGACAGAATCACATCAACGACACTTAATTATTTTATTAGTGAACAACAAATTTCAGAATTGTATTTTTTTACATTTAATGTCACAACTTTAACTTTCCTTTATTTATTTATTAATGATTCGTATTTAATCCTTTGATTATTGTAGTTTAAAAAAGCAATTTTTTAAAGTGATCTCAGACTTACGGACCCCACTGCAGAACAGACCAATAAACCTAAAATTACTGAATATAATGATAAAGGCATATAAAATCTATATCTTTATATAAAATCCATTCCAAAATGTGTACCAGTGAGCACCATATTCCTCCTAATTCATTGCATGCCCACTGGGAAATCAGCAGTTAATCTTCAAATAAGTGGAAACAAGGCCTCGAAGTCAAGCGGTTCAGAAATTGGCTGGAACAAATGACATAAAGAATTACTCAATCCAGTCTGTGCCATGAGCAGTGAAACAGAAACCATTTGCACAGAAAGACCGAAAACAGTCATTATAGTCAGGCAAAACTGTCAGCAAATACACGCAAGTGCCTTTTCATTATGAACAGGACAACAAATGAAACGCTCCAATCTATAATTAAAACCGGACCACAGTGTGCACATTTTCTCCAATTCAAGCTTCAGGGTTCTAGGACGTATGGAAAAGCAACCTCTTAAAACCGGGCTGTGATGAATCAGAAGTTATCCCTGTAACTGATGCAGGCACACAGTGTCTGGCCATGTGACATTTCAATCTTTCTAGTTAGACCTGAAGCATTTTGGGATGCAAAGAACACTGATTAAAGTCTGTGGCTTTTTAAAGATGACTGGCATTTTGTCAGTTTGTCAACAGTACGTCAGTTACTGTGTCTAGCATAAACCAAAAAATAATAACAATCATCTAAAATACAAAAATTGGCATATTATTTGTAGGTTTAAATTGGCTGTTGTGATATACACAGAATCAATGAATTACACTAACAAATTGAATAAGCTTTGTTTTGTTAAATGCAAATATAACTAAGTACATAATTTCACATGATACATAATATTCTTTTTAATAATGTCATTGTCAAAATCCCTTGTGGCAAAACTAAACATATGGAAAGAGAGTTGGGCCTGTGGTATCAGACAAACGGTCCCGCCACAATTACTTATAAACAACATGCTCCCTCTTTTTCCATCTTTTCTCAATTTGCAGAAGTGCTGTGGCTCAATATGGAATGTCAACTCTGGAAGCCGCTTGCATCCCAAATCATTAAGGCCCCCAGTGAGCCTGAACTCACTACCACCGGCATCTCTCAACAAAATAAGTACTGTGAATACTGCCTGATTTGACTACCTTAAAAACTCCTGGATTCAGCTTTTTGGGACCTTTATCGGTTTACACCCATTTTTAATATCATGCTTTTCAAAGTAGCATTCACATAAATGGCAGTCATCACTTTTAAGTATGGAACATGATTTTAGGCAGAATATGAAAGGAATGGCATATCTGCCATTAGATTTTGACTACACAGCAAAATACTTATATTAATCAATGATCATGAAATATTCTTTATATTGTAAATGTCGATAAGACGCATATCGCTCTTTACAAGTATCCCGACATACCCTGCAGTTGTGCTTATTGAGGGCTGGTTGTAAGTGTTGTCTGTACAGCATATAGAGTTTAGTCCGTCTACTTTTTCCTCGAGAAAAGAGGCCACGAGGTTTTGGACCTCAAACTGGGGTGATGCAAATACTTATAAATAGATTTAAAGCTTTGGCAAAATTAAACAAGGTCTCAGAAAAAGCTCTTTCAAAATTTTCCAAGCCACTTAAAATGTTCAGAACAGGATCCAATGGGCTCATTCTTTCACTGTCCCCATGCATTCAGACAGCCTTCTCATCTACATCTCTGCAAATAAGATCAATGGAAATCCAAGAGCACTGGGGCTCTCTGGAGAAATAAATACAAACACTGCATTGTCAGCTAAATTATAAAGAGGCAGAACAGCTAGCCTTTGGTGGTTATGCACAATAAATCCCCTGTAAGGGAACAGAATATTAAATGAGAAGGTTTTTGCTCATGTCTTCCTAAATAAAATAATACGGAAAATTCTTCTGCTGGCTGTAGAGGCTATGATACTATATTACAAATTCAAAATTCAGAATTTACTATCATAATGTGTCATAAGATGTCATAACCAAACAGTAAATACCCATGCAAACCATATTTATAATGATCTTAAAAACATTTTTATGACTTAGTGTATTGGTATTTATTACATAGATATTATTGTACATACATATGGCTTATGTTATTTTAATTGGAATAAATATGGACTGTTGACTATATAGAATGTCAAAAATAAAAATGTCATAAGTCATAAATATATCATTAACAAAATAAAATAAAATAATATAATAAATCCGCAGTCTTGCTTACCGCCCAGGTCTTGCTCAATCTGAAGATAGGTGCGCTTTGAAGAGCAGAGACCACCGACACCAGGGAGTGCAGGTTATTCAGCTCCAGGAGTTTCTATGAAGACACACAAACTTAATAAACATAAATTAGTTGCATGCCTCATGCAAGACACCTATGTAGGCCTTTACTTGTTTGTTCCACTGTGTTTTCTGGCCTGGTCATGTCATGCTGTTGTCATTCTTTTCTTTTCCACTTGGCTGACCTCTATGAACTACTACTATGTGTCAACCACCTTTATGGAAAGCAGGAGAAAAAGCAATGCTGCTTTGGTTTTTTTAGTCATTGGCTGATCTGTTTTATCTATCAGCATAACCGTTAGCGAAGCCCACTCAGGCTTACTGGGGCATGTCTGCCGGTAGCAGGGTACACAGCTCTTTCGGGTTTGGCAGGTAGTGCAGGGTGAGTGTTCAACCATGAGGAGTCGTTCAGCGGGTTTTCCTGTGTCATGGTACATTGAGTTTCAGGAGAGCATGTAGACTGATTGAATTCACAGCAGCTCTGTGTGTGTGTGTGTGTGTGTGTGTGTGCGTGTGTGTGTGTGTGTGAGACTGTTGGCATGAACGACAAGAAAAGCATCTAAATAACTGCATGATTGTTTGAAAATATTTTGAAATATCATTTCAAAAGAAATATTTATTTTTAAGGACATAAAAGAAGAAGAAGCAGCTAAAATGACTAATTTTTATTAGAGTTTCCGAATAAAACCTTAATTTTGTTCACATAAGGTGTTATTTTGATTTTAGAAATCAAAACATAAAACTCAAAAAAGCAATAAATTCCATGTTACTGTTACTTTACAAATTTAGAAGTTAGCAATTTACTTTGAACAACTGAAGTGGTCTGGAAATATTAAAAAAAACAAAAACAAAAAAATCCTCTTTAATTTAATTTTAGAGTGGATTCACAATATTTTCTCTCAATACAATGTATCCGTACTAAATTACATCTTAAAGCAATTACAAGACAGATGGAAAGTCAAATAAAATGCATGAAATGATTCAAGAGAATAAAGTTATGTTGAAATGAGAAAATATGCTTATAGTGTTTGGTTCGAGAGTAATAATGAGGACATTTTAGACACTATAAGGGCTTTTTATATTCTGCACGTGTTGTTTACTATCGTCATTTGAAGATAATTCAGAAATGTAATGGATTCAATTTTCTTGTGATTTAAATGTTTAATCCCAAATGGCAGCAGAAGAAAAACTGATATATTGCAGGCTGTTTAAACTGAGAGTCTGAGATGGATCACAGTCAGATGAAGCCATTTGTATGATGTTCTCATTCTCGTTTTATGCCATAAACACTCACCACTCCTGTGCAATGTCTCTACCCATTCTCACTGACTTAAAACAGAAGGCTTTAATCCATCAAGACTTGTATAACGTCATTAAAATTGCCCATTGTTAAAGGAAAACTCTTGAAAGTGCCCATGAAAACCTGTCTTGCTTGAATTTCTAATAAAACACCATCAGTTATGGTAACGCCAGTGCCAAGGACAATTACTAGGATACCAAACGCAATTCAGATGTGAATACAAATAATAATAAATGACTGAACTTGAACTTGAAATTATAGGGTCAGTTATATTTCTGCTGCCATGGCAACACAGACAAAGAAAAATATAACTAACGGTAAATAAAGCAACCAAGCTGCACTGGCTGAAGGAACAGCGAAAACCAAAGAATGTCTCACCTTGGCAATTTTGATGAAGTGGCCCAATATTTCTGCTCGGATTTTCAATGTTTGAGCCGTCAATATCTCCCTCACTGCCCAGAAACTGACCTAAGAGAAGAAAATATAGTTAAGTGAATTAAATGAGTCCCACAATGCACCGTTATCACTGCAGAATAAGTGTTTAGATTTAAAGCTGAGATTCAAAAAATGTAAAACTACATGGACGCATATAATTTATGGCTATGTGTTATGTAATTGCTGTAATGACCAAAAAAAAAAAAAAAACCTTCTCAGAAACAATGACTCAAAATGTGCAGCACACACTAGTTCTCAAAATAAAACTGTAATGCACTCCTAAAAATGCTGGAAATCATTGGTTTATGAGGAAAAACAGTTTTCAGAAAGAGCATTTTCTCTTATTTACATGCTTAAAAAAGTGCCAGAACATCAGTCAAATGAACCTAAGCAGCAAAACTGAATCTTTCCTTTTTTCACTCTGGAAATATAAGAAATTGGTTGTTGATGATGACGACATTAAAAAGACCGAAATGGCAAGTATAATTGCAGCCCTCAAATGACCACTTACATCAACATTCCAAGACATTTAAGCTCTGCCAAAATGAAATGCCATTTAAATAAAAATCATATTCATTCCTACTGCATACTGACCTTCGTAAGCAGATATTTATAGGCGTATTTTCAGAAGTGGGGATAAAGAAAGTGTTGTGCATTTACAGTAAAATTGTGTGAATTGGTCAGGTTATAATGTGCAGAAAGAGGATGCAGGGACTCAAGGAACATTATTCTGACTAGGTGGTACTTGGATGTTGTTTTCATTTGTCAAAAGTGCTGCTTTATCTGAAAGTTTACAATCCACTGATGTAAAATATCAGTTCTGTATGTGTAAGTGCTATTTATTATGTACTTCATTCAAATGCCTTTAATGCCAAACTTTAGTAGAAAAAGAAGAGTGGCTAGCATTAGTCTGGAAAAAAAAGCCATTTTTGTTGGATGTGTCCAGTGCAGTGTATTCATTTATCTAAAGGAGTTAATGCAGCTGTTGGATAAAATAGCTAAATGGACCAGCATGATGGATTTGTCTATATGAGGTGCCTGTTTGTGCTGCAAAAACGGTAATATCCAGTAAAAAGACACATTTCATGTGATTAGAAACAAGATGCATCATCCATTTGAGCTTGTATAAGTGGACACCTAACAGACTTCTGTTTCACATTAATAGACTCGTGCTAAACACAAAGCCTAAATGGCAGGCTCTAAAATAGTCTACATAAAATCTACTTTATCAGCTATATAGTGAGGTTTCTAGCTGACCATGTGTCAAATAAGCAGTGCATTTGCTTGTGTATATGAGACTAAAACACAGTGTCAATGTTCCTCTTTCAGTATAATAACATCCATTGACCTCTATTATATGAGTTATTTCTGGTGGTGCTAATGGACCTAGGTCTCAAAGCCTGAAAAAAAATTACACTCTATATACCCGTTATGAAACTGTCTCTTAAACTGCTATAGTATATAAGGAAACAAAACTGAGATCTTACTGAAATTACCAATAAATCAGGAAACTACAAGTAAAATAACCAATATTAATCATCTAAATAATAATAATAATAATAATAATAATAATAATAATAATAATAATATTATATATATATATATATATATATATATATATATATATATATATATATATATATATATATATCTTAAAAAAAATGTCTTTATATTAGAAATACACATGTAGCAAGATGGTCTTTAGCTCATGGCACCAGCTGTTAATTTAAGACAAGTTTTAAGTTTAGCAAACAATAAACACTGGAGCAGCATAAAGCTTTTAATAAATGATCTTAAAGTGTACCTGTTGGCTACACTGACCAGCACAATATTGCTTACCTGGTTAAATCTCCGTGTGAAGGCCACAACGTTGGGTGAAAGGCTATGCTTCTCCTTCTTGTTCCATCCACAGCTCGCCAGCTCCTAAACAACCAAATACTCAATTCAACTTTTCAACAGTGTGTTTTAAAGGAACACTCCACTTTTTTTGGAAATAGGCTCATTCTCCAACTCCCTCAGAGTTAATAAGTTGAGTTTTACCTTTTTTGAATCCATTCAGCCGATCTCCGGGTCTGGCGATAGCACTTTTAGCATAGCTTAGCATAGATCATTGAATCCTATTAGACCAGTAGCATCGCGTTCAAAAACGATCAAAGAGTTTCGATAGTTTTCCTATTTAAAACTTGACTCTTCTGTAGTTATATCGTGTACTAAGACCGGCGGAAAATGAAAAATTGCGATTTTCTAGTCCGATTTGGCTAGGAACTATACTCTCATTCCGGCTTAATAACCAAGAAACTTTGCTGCCGTAACATGACCGCAGCAGGCGCAGTGATATTACGCAGCGCCTGAAAGTAGTCCCCAGCTAGGTAACTAGTTATAATATAGCTGGGGACTACTTTCAGGCGCTGCGTAATATCACTGCGCCTGCTGCGGCCATGTTACGGCAGCAAACTTCCTTGAATATTACGCCGGACTGGGAGTATAGTTCCTATCCAAATCTGACTAGAAAATCGCAACTTTTCATTTCGCGCCGGTCTTAGTACACGATATAACTACAGAAGAGTCAAGTTTTAAATAGGACAAATATCGAAACTCTTTGATCGTTTTTGAACGCGATGCTACTGGTCTAATAGGATTCAATGATCTATGCTAAGCTATGCTAAAAGTGCTATCGCCAGACCCGGAGATTGGCTGAATGGATTCAAAAACGGTAAAACTCAACTTATTAACTCTGGGGGAGTTGGAGAATGAGCCTATTTCCAAAAAAAGTGGAGTGTTCCTTTAAGTGTAATACTTAAGTCTAATGTTTGCATTTTAATCTACACCTCCACACTCCACACTTTCACCTGATAAGTTAAGAATACTCAAAACATTCGAGGAAACTTATTGCTTCAAAATATTTGAGTAAACAAACTCAATTTTTTTAAGTTTGTAGAGCTTTAATTTTTTATGACAAGTGGGTGGGGCTAAGGGCAATGGGAGCCAAGCCTCATTTCCATGATCCCACCCCACTCATCACAATGATAATTATATACAACTTGCTTCCATAAACAACACATTCATTCAGATCTTTATAGTTAAGTGCTAATTATCAACAGCACACTGGAACATGCTAATGTAGTTATCTAAAAGACTCACAAAACTTGCATGTAAAAAGTCAAACAACATGCAGTATATATAGTCTTTAACTTTTGCTGTCCATCCTCAACCTAACCACAGGCTCTACTCTTCACCACAACGGCAACACTACGAAACCAACATAACAGAAACCTATGTAAATCCTAACATAACACAACATTTAAGCACTAACTTATGTCTCTCTATGTTAATCTTGTGCAAAAACTCACAAAATAACACTTAATTCCTACATTTATTTGCCTTGTTGTCTGATGCAAAGCATGCTGGGAACTAGAAAACGCAATAATTTTAAGTTCACCTTACTACAACAACATTTTGGGTTTTCAGAACTTATTTCGATTAAGTCCAATGAACCTTCATTATTATTTGAGTGAAATTAACTCATTTCATTCAATTCATATCACTGTTTGATTTTACAGTGCATTCAAAAGTTTGGCTTTTTTTGTTTTTGAAAAAAAGTTTCACAAAGATTGCATTTATTTGATACAGTAAAACAGTAATATTGTGAAGTAGTATTTTGATTTAAAGTGACAAATATATTTGAATATACAGTAGTCAACATTTGAAGTGGATCAAAAAAAAAGTTCAAAGTTGTCTTAAGACAAGAACGCATTTTGCTTCAAATGTTGACTAATATATTTTAAAAATGTAATTTATTCCTGTGAATTCCTGTCTTCAGTGTCACATGATCCTTCAGAAATCTATTCATTCTATGCTGCTTTGCTGTGTAGGAAACATTTCTCATTATTATCAATGTTGAAAACAGTAGTGCTGCTAAACATTTTTGTATATAAAGAGTATAAAATAAAAAAAACAGGATTCATAATTTACTGTCACTTTTGATCAATCAAATGTATTTTCTAAATAATAGTACTAATTTCTTTAACTTTGCAATAGTAGTGTACTCTGATATTAATGAAATCACATTGAACGGCTCTTTATTACACATGCCTTACACCATTCCTTCATTCATGAAATCCAACTATTCACTGTCCAACTAAGGGCATAAAAAGTAAAAAAAAAAAAAAATACCCACAACACTTGAAGCGCCACACTATTTTCCACTTTAGCATTTACTGAGAATTACTACATATTTTACCATACTGTATTTGTTATTGACCTATAGTAGTATAAATATAGCATCATTGTATTGGAGAAAAGTATGCACAGAACAAACAACACATCTGTTGCTTTCATCTCATCAAGAGAACATCTTTGCATGGGGACTTTATATGGTTTTAAACCTCCTCAGGTTCACAGAGCTACGAATACTAACACTTTTATAGTATCATGAGACTAAAAGCAGATGGAAACATTCGAAGGCATTTCAGTTTCCACATGGACTGAGTGGAGTGGAGTTTCCATGTGAATAAGCAGCTCAGTCTGGGTACAGTACCTTACCAAAATATTTTAGGTTTGTTTGCTAAGGCATCACTTTAAGCCACACATTTCGTCAGGGACACAGCATAGCTATAATGTAAGAGGACTTGTTTGGTTATACACTACCATTCAAACGTTTGGGGTCAGTAAGGTTTTATTTCTTTTAAAAGAAAATAATACTTTTATTCAGCAAGGATGTATTAAATTTCTTGTATTTTGATTAAATTCAGCCTTGATGAGCATAAGATACTTCTTTCAAGAATATTAAAAAAAAAAAATATATATATCTTACAGACTCCAATAATAGTCCTTTTGAATAATAGTTTATATTAGCAGTAAATATCAGTTTAAAGGGGGTTATACATTTTTTTGCACCTAAAAGAGTCATATTTCAATTTTTCATTACAATTTTCCACCTTTCTTTCTGACCCTAAGATTGTGTGTGTGCACGTGTGTGTGTGCGTGGTGGCCTGTTAAGAAAAAGCTGCAGCACTGAATGGGTCAAGGTTTGGTTGGTTAGCATGCTCCAGTTTCCCCTGCAGGCAGATGTTTTAACAACACCATTCATGCAATATACTTTTTAACTGATCCTTCTTTACTTAACTCCTTGAAATGTGACTGAAAAGATCAGGGACCTTCTTAAAATCAAAGTTCATAATTTAGAAGGATATTCAGAGCAGCATGCACAGCCAAGAACAGCACAAGGTTTAAGCAATATGCTTCATTTTACTTTTATATCACTATTATTTTTGGTTTTGACTTCCGAAAGTTACAGTATGTTTTATAGTCGTCTTTATCTCAAACGATCAAATATAATTTGATTCCACATGACAAAAGCCTACAAACTTTCACACTTTATCTTTTATTCTGAAAATGTCTGTAGCCAAAAACAACTGTAAAACACACCACTTTATGCAAAGAGACACTGTCTGCTCCCATTACGCACACAACACTAACAATTTAGCGGTTGTTATAGAACCAACGTACATCTGAAATCTATTAATCCAGTTGCCCGTGTCAACTCCACGAACATCTCCTTTTAGAATCCGCAATAATCCCTGAAGCATGCAGCTGAAATATTGATGAATGAATGTATGTGCATGTGGTCAAACGCAAAAATGTACTTATACTAGTGTTTCCACAGGCCAGTGAAACTTACAGGCAAAGGGCTCAACAATAACAAGCCCACTTTCGTTGTCAAATATGTCAGGGTTGGAAAGACTGAGTGTAATGAACGAATCCTGAATTAGTGGCTGAGGAGGTCGAACTCAGCATTTTTAAAATTAGCTCTTTTCCAGTGGGAACTTCTGCTGTAAGCAAATTAATTCAATGTGTTTCACACTCTAGTCTTCTTCAGAGAAGGAACATTATGGTAGATGTTTTGCTACTTTTTATGAAATCAATCAGCTGAACAATTTATGTGCGCAGAGCTGCTGAGATGCAAACACGTCTAAAGGAATAAGGATGGAAGATTTATCTTGACATAAAACAAGTTCATCCTCCACAAATCAGATAATTTCCCTCAACACCAATTAAAATTGCGGACATTTTTGGCAATAAAACCATTGGAAACACCTTGAGTACAAGCAGATGAACATGACAGCACTGTCAGTTGTAGTGAAAACCAATTTTCATCTGTGACTTAAGAGACTCCAGGGGAGGAAGTAGTAAAATGTGTTTCCTACACCTAATCCAGACCTTGATTAATGTTTTAGAATATCAAACACCTACACAAGGGCCTAACTGCGTTGCTTTTTTGCAGTTTGAAGGGCATATCCTTTTATTTAGATGTTTCGGGAGAAGAGCAATAACAGTATTAAATACTCAATCCTGTTAATGCATAATTTCCCCTCATTATAATATTTTATTATTAATATTATTATTATTATTATTGTGACACCGAAGAAGCAAGACTGGATTTCTGAGTATATTATTACCACTGGCCAGCATCTATCAAACTCAACCTAAAAACCCAGCTACCAACATTATTATAAAAATATTATCAAACAAATAGTTTTCTTTGTTGATTAATAACTGCAAACCAGCACACAGTGCCATAAGTTGGGAAACATACAACTATGTTAGTGTACATTATTGTTTTGCTATTGTTTTAGATTTAAATTGGTTCATTTTTTTATTTTTTGTAATGTTATTGTCTCTTTTGCTCACCATTTGGTGTTGAAAACAATTGTCCTGCTTAATATTTTTGTAGAAACTGTGATACAAATTATCTTATGGACAGAAAGTTCAAAAGAATAACATTTATTTGAAATGACATTTTCTGTTAAATTTTCTTTACTGTTCCTTTCAATCAATTTAATGCATCCCTGCTGAATAATTTCTTTCAAAAAACATTCTCACTGCCTGTAAACTTTTATAAATATATAAAAATCAATCTGATTCTGATTAAGCACCTTCTTTCACTGAATTTTCAGGCCCCATTTTGTCCTTTATTCATGGAAAGTGCTAAAACTCGGAAATCCAAATTGTTAACACCCCAAACCGTTGGCTAGGTTCACCAGAATCAATCATACAGCAATGGTTGAAACTCTCATAATGCTAACTAACTATTAACGCTGCCACGCGGAAAATCAATAAATAACAATAAGCCCATGAATGTCTGTGGCTGTCAGTGAGAAATGATTCCAACAGAAAGTGACCTCAAATCCACACGGACTCATTAGTGCACACAGCTCACAGAGGTGATGTCAGGTTAACGAAGGAGCGTAAAGATGTAGGTCAATGGACATCATCATAATTGCACTCACTTGACTTATGCTCACATATACTCTGGATAAAGTTCAAAGAATCCTGACTCTTACTAAAAGTAAAGGTTGATTTGCTCATCTCTTTGAGAAAAGCCAGCGATTCATACCAAGGTCACCGTGAATGGAATCAAACGATTCCAGATGTGAAGCATTAAGAAAAGCAGCTTGGTTAGGAGTAATTGCCAAACAATTCTCTGCTCAAGCATTACGCCATCACTGGGTAGAATGTCTGGAGTGACCGACCTGGAAGAAGCCTGGCTAATATTTCTTCATGATAAAATGGGGACACCGAAATGGTTCTCACCACACTCATACTAACCCTAAAACGCGAGACAAAACTGTCATATTTTTCATGTTATGTATTCTTTACATTTGATTAATGTGTCATTGACCATGTGATGAAATCAGTTCATATTATATCGATAGTGCCTCTCTCTTTGCTTTATAGGTTCCTGAACCTGCCAGACAACCATCTTTTGATCATGGCAAGATAACATCAAAACTAAACACTTGTGCAAGATCTGGATAACAGCTAGCATGGCATAAACGTCAATGAAAATTTATCACACTGAAAACGGTCTACACAAAACCTACAATAAACTGCAAAATGCCTTGGCAGACCTGTTTTCATTATCAGTGGAAAAACTCAGCAATTCTCACTGATCCTTGTCCAAATCTATCATATCTGTTATGAGCGCCTTTCCATTGTCGTCTTCACATAAAACATTAATTAAGGAAAGTACTGTGGGCTCTGTAACTCAGAGCAGAGGAGAGGCTCTGGTTAAAGTAATGGAAGAATGTGGAGCTAGATGCTGTGGGTACCGTGGTCTGTGTGTGTGTGTGTGTCATTAATGCACTGCTATAGTGCCACGTCACACTAATCTGTAGCACCAGAGAGCACATGAGATCAGTCCACAGCTGTGGGTTTCTGTGTGGCTTGATAAATACAGAGGATGTGTATTTAGTTGCCATGGATATCTGTCTCACCTCAGGCTGTATCGCTTTGAATACAGGAGCGTCCATCAAAGTGATCTGACTCTGCAAAATAAAAGCTACAGCGTTAAACGGAGCATTTCAAGCTTTAAAAAAAAAAAGAAGACAGTTCACTCAAAAATCATCATTTAATAAGCTCGTCATTCCAAACCTGTATGATGTTCTTTCATGCATAGAACACAAAACGAGATGTTTAGCAGAATGTTCAAGCTGCTCTTTTCCGTATAATGAAACCGGATGGAGATCATTATCATCTGTGGTCACCATTTGCTTTCAATTCAATGTATGGGGAAAAAGTAAATAATGACAATTTTTGGGTGAGCTATTATATTAATATATTTAAATGGGGCAGTAAATAATTTTTGTTTACGTGGAAAGTTTTGTTTCTGTGAGTTTTAAATATACTTTACAAAAGTACTATTGATTTCTTGTGGGGAGAAACCTCTTTTTTTTTTATATATATTTTTTACAGTGGAAGAAGTTACTTAATGCATCTTTAATAGAGCATAGTGGGTTTCTATAAATATAAAAAGAGACATATCTAATGAATAGGTAATTAATTGCTTCCTTTGAGATGGCATATTAAATTTGTGAGATGGAAAGATGAAATTTCATAACTAGGCCATTGTGCACATTTTACTTAACAGTGATGCATGTTTAAAAAAAAAAAGAAACATGTTGCCCTAGTTTTAAATCATTGCAGTTACCATGCCAAACCCTCACTGAGTTTTACTTTTTCCAATACAGATGAGGCGTTAATAAAGTTAAAATATTGATGTCCTATAATCAGCTAATGTTACAAACCTCAAGTCTTCTCGTATGTGGATTATCAATTAGATTTTTAATTCAAAATTCAGAAGAGACAAGTTTTGTGTGAGAAACAGGCTGAAGTTTATGCTTCTATTAACTGATAAACTTCCCCTCTAATATTTGTTGTATGTGTTAATCGAACTAAAACTTGTAAGGCTTTCACAACTGGTCATTTACACAACTGGAGCAAATTGTACATAGTCATATTTGAAAAAAGAAAAAAGCACTGGTGCATTTATAAACTTACAGCAAACTCCTCGGGTGTCACTTTGAGCATGTCAAACACCACCGCGTCAAAGCTCTTGGCAGAGTCCAAACTCCGTCCATCCAGGGACTCTGAACTACTGCTGTCCTGCAGACACAAGAGGAAGACAGTTAGGCTGGAAAGAGATAGAAAAACTCAGCAAAATATCAGGGTTGATATTTCAAACACCTATAAAATCCATATGGACAAAGAGCCATGGCCGGTTGCACTCTGCCTGTGGACATTTAATCAGTTTGATTACCTTTGTCCATTTGAATTACTTCATTTCATTTGATTATTCAGCACAGATGGTAAAAATGGATCAGAATGCAACCAAATCACTTTATTAACAGGCAATGTGCCAATCCAGCACATATTGTAATTAAAGCCAGACAAAAATAGACCACATAACAAAGGCCAGAGAAGGAAAGATACAGTCACTATGAAAAGAACGGTTTCTTCTCAGCAAATTATCCTGACAGATCCCCTTTGAAGTTCCCCCATTCCATCCAGTGTAATATCCGTATTGATGCAGAATCTCATTCTTATCTTCTCAATGTCTTATCTGCTCTGTGTGCACTCTTAATTGCTGGAAGATTCGTTCATGCCCTCATTTCAGATTATTACTATTCAATGTGTACACTACCGTTCAAAAATGTTGAAGTCGGTAAGATAAGATTATATCACCATTTTCTTTTTAAAGAAATTAATACTTTTATTTAGCAAGGATGCATTACATTCATCAAAAGTTACAGTAAAGAATTTTATTATGTTACTAAAGATTTCTATTTCAAATAAATGTAGTTCTTTTTATTCATCAGCGTAGATTTTTTTTTTTTTTTGACCAACCCCAAATCTTTAAATGGTAGTGGGTGTTAATTATCAAGCTTTAGTACATTGTGTCTGTATTCATAAATGTAAAAGTGGATGGTCTCATGGGTAGGCTGTGAAATCATTTTTCTTACTCAATCCAAGATCATTTTTCTTCTTCTGTTAAGTTACTAATTATAAGCACATTTCACTTTTGGAACATAAATGGTTTCTCTGCTGAATCTTTAAGCAAGGCCTGACTTTTTTTTAATTTTTTTTTTTATAAATATTCATGATCGCCAATATCCCAATTTCTTTGTCTCCCATGTGTTCTAATGCTGAGGTTTCACAACAGTAATATGTTGACTTAAAATACATCAACTGAAGGTCATCATTGTTAAATACAAAAGCTTATAAGACTGAGCCAACCATAAACTCGCGTATTATTTCCAAATAAACTAAATAGCCACTAAGAAAATTGAGGCAATATGCATCACTGCTGCAATTAAACTCCTAACTGGCAGTTTGATTTGAACAACATCAATGTGAAAACAGTACTGAAAGACCAACCCCTCCTACGAAACTGTCTCAGTTTGCTTGAATAGATAGAAAGAGAATCAATGCTGAAATATTCTCATTACATAAATAATTACAACCTGGCAACACAGTAATAATAACTAGTAACTTAGTTAAGACTTTTTGAACCTATAACCGGAAAACACAGTGTGTCACATCTTCTGAACTATCTGTGAGCTCGAGTTCACGCGTTACGTCAATGACATAACACTGTGCCACTGGAGCAGCATCCTGCCAGTGTGTGTTTGAACTGATCAGCACTGATGGGCCAACAAGCTGCTGTTTCTCTGATCTGATTCCCCTCAGCAAGCCAATATCATGTGATCTAACTTGGATGCTGTACACAATATTCAGTTCAGACTCAACAGCGACCCCAATCAGCTTCTGAACAATCACACGCACCACTGAGGCTATAATAATCAGCAGCAATAAATCTCTCATTTATAATCCATTACGCACAGTTTGATGTTCAGTGCTGATGCTTCAGCTGATCATCCTTATTTACTGATCTCAATTCTGGAAATAATAAAATACAAGACAAGACAAGAAAATACAATACAATACAACAAAACGAAAAATAAAATAAAATGAAAAATAAAAAAAATTAAATAAAATAGATAAATCCATGGCACTGCTATGTATAAAATTGGTTGCCAGGTATAACGGTCACAGCTGAACTCTTTAGTGAACAAATAGGATGTGTTTTAGTACCTGTGTGTGGCGGGACGTGATGCTGACGCTGGCAGGGAGTCCATTCCTCCTGTACATGCTCTCAGTCAGAAGAGAAGACCCAGATCACAGCCGACCTCAGCTGCTCACCGCCACACACGACCTCTCAGCCATCCCTGGAACACAAGCACAAACATTACACCTCATTTTAAGCCCAAATTGGTGTTTTTGGCAACTTTGAAAAAACAATTTTGTTTTATTAAGCCTATTAAATATAAATTATGATTTACAATAAAATATTGTAATTTTTATCATCGTCATTATTGTTTAACACACTGTGCTGCTGTATTTGGGATCTTACTCATTCTGAGGAGCAATGCATAATACTGCCAGCAGAGGGAGGTCTTCACTATAAATGCAGCATCTCTCCCCTCAGCATGACTCCTGCTTTTGCCCTACATTCTGCCAGCCAGCCATTTCTTGTTCAAATGAGCCATATCCATATCACAGCTATATCATGAAAAGACCCTGCAGAGCATCTCTACTACGTACTGTTCAATTAAATATTTCAATCTGTATGGCCTAATTCAGTCCAGAATTGAAGTGCATGAGTAACAGAGGGAATAACTGCAGATTATTACCTTCAAAAACAGTGGTGCTTTAGGATCCAAGATTTTTTTCAGTAAATGGCCATCTAATATTTTCAAACATTGTTTACTGTACAATGTTAAACAAATATGTCCTTAAAATAAAGCACTCATATGTATTACTATTACCAAAAAAGCAGAGTGCCAGCAGTATTCTGAAATTAACAGGTGAAGCTAACATCACAGCCTGTTCAAATCAATGGGAGACTTGCAGATGTTGCTTATTATTTGTAGTTTTTTTTTTTTTTTTTTTTTTTGCAATTTCCCAAGTTTCCCAGTATGACTCATCACCCCAGGGTTATTTTTGGTGTAAAAATAAATTAATAAATAAACCATACAAACATGCTTAAATAAAATAAATGTTAACTGAAATAAAACCAAATTTAAACTTGTATTTCAGTTACTTGCCAAAGCAGCAAGTTTTACTTGCTGTACTAAAATAAAAAAATAAAAACTAAAACTGAAATAAAAAATAAAATAAAAACTACAGACATAATAAAAAATAAAATAAAATGACAAAACACACAAAATGAAAATATAAAAATTCAAAATATTAATAAAAATATAATAGCATCTCAAAAATAACACTGTGCCACCCTTTGTGATCATTAAGAGTTAAAATTATGTGAAGCAACAACAAACTAGAAGAGATTACCTCAGCATATTCAACTCAGGTTATGAACAAGCAGTTTCAGCAATGAAATAAAGAAAAAGTGTATGAGAAACAGACAAGATGGGAAAAAGTTACCAAGTTATGCAGAGCAGTTTCCATTTAGTGCTATTTTATATTGTATATGGATGTAGCTAATGAAGCTCAAACATGAGGAAAAACATGAGCTTTAATATCATCTAATGTAATTGTTTTCTAAGTTGTCATATCATACATTTTTCTAATTTTATTTTCCCCGAGGTCTGCGTATAATGTTAGTCAATGTTTCTGCATGAAAAACATTTTTTTTTTTTTTTTTTTGCCACCTGAAGTAAATTAGAATTTTGAAACTTCACATAGTACATCTAATTTCAAAATGGTATGTCATTATATGACCCCCATTAGCAAACATTTATTTGCACAACAACTAACAATAATACAATATGTACAGATTTGCATACCCATTTTGTTTTTCCAGATCTTTCACATGGCTAATATCTGCATGGCAGGGTTGGTGAAGGCCATCCCAAGCGGCGGTTCTTTAGTAATACTGAAAGAGAAAGAGAGGTAACAGGAAGAAAGACATTATGACCATTATGATCTCAATAAACTCGGACTTTATGATTAAAATACAAATCATTCATCAGGGTGTAGCTGTGCAGAAGACTCTTCTTATCACTGGCAGATCATCAAGGTTGGTTTCCCCATTTTCACAAATATATATATATATATATATATATATATATATATATATATATATATATATATATATATATATATATATATATATATATATATATATATATATATATATATATATATATATATATATATATATATACACACACACACACACACAGAGTATACTGCATGTATATATATTAGCCATAGAAAAAATTATGAAATGTGTGTATAGACAAATAGAATTGTGAGGTTTTTATGCTTGATGATTTATTACTCAATTGTTAACATGGATGAAATGTTATTCTATACTGTTTCAAAGTTATAAATCCCAGCCAGAGGCGTAGATAAACTCACTGTTTACCTGAGAGCAACATCATTTAACTAGTGTAATCGAGTGTGAAGAATTCAGTCAATACTGTTAGCACTCATGTTCGCTGTCCACAGGCAGGACTGCATTTGTTTATTTGGCTGTATTTGTCTATACGGCTTGCTTTTGAATACCTAATGATGTTACTTTAGACAAATACTAACTTTGTTGTATACTAACTGGGTTGGTAAAATTTCAAGTTTCTGAAGGAAACTTATTTTTGTAAAATATTTTGATGCTCACCAAGGCTATGTTTGTTTGCAATATTGTCAAATACAGTATTATTACAATTTAGAATAGCTGTTTTATATATTAAAATTTTTAAATGTTATTTATTGCTGTGATGGCAAAGCTGAATTTTGGAAACAATGATCAGTGATACATGGTTTTTTCAGTATTCTTAGATGGATAGAAAGGTCAGAAGTTCCAGTGGATCATACCACGGTAACCATAGACACAAACCGTAACTACAACATACAGTAACTATAAAGAAAACTTCAGCTAAACTGTAACCTACAAAACATTTTGGATTGTTGTTTGGTGGTACAATGCCCTACAGGTAAGGTAACTCGCTTCATACAATAAACACTGAATTTAACATTAGATTTGTTTTGAACATGCTTCAGATAAGGCATAATGTAAATCAGCCAGTCATTATCATAAAACAAACCCTGACAAGATTTGTACATTGACATAAAGTACAGAGGAGTATTATAGCACTCTGAAGGGGGTTTATTTTGAAAATGAACGTGATAATTATTTTTATTATTTACTTGAGCTTGTTGAGTTGAAATTGTACTGTTTTAAATTAGTTCCGATAATAAATGTAATTCATGTGCTCTATTTATTTCTCTGTAATTATTCCTCTAGATAACTGAATTTGACTGCTGTTTTTCACATACAATGTCAAATTGCAAGCCAGTCTGACAAATACAATTAAAAATGTCAGATTCTGCCTGGCACTAGCGAAAATGTAACCCTAAATCACAAATTCTGAATTCAAACAAATGTTTCTAAATACAACAAGAGCAGATAAAAGCCCTAAAGTGTTTGAAGACAGCATGCGAGTTCCAGTAAAGATGGAGTATGAGCTGGGAGAGCAGACAGATCATCGCCTCAAGGAAATGGGCGCCCGCTGTGTGGGGGAAACCTTAGACGTAGAGTACTACTACGATACTGACAGCTTCCAACTGGCTTCTACGCAGACCTGGTTGAATCAGCATAACGGCCAATGGGGACTGATCCTGGCAGAAGAACAGCAGCTTAATCAGGCTCAATCATACCACACCAAAAAGTTGGAAGCTGGACATTCTGAAGAAAAGAAAAGCAAAATACTCCACTCATCACATGAAGAAAAATCAGAAACAGGTGCTGCCTTTGGAGAAACATCTAGAAATGAGTGTTCTGAGAAGGTCATGTCCAAAAGCCAAGTTCAGAGAACATCCTCAGATACATCTCTGACATACACAGAACTGAGTGACCCATGCTCCATCATGCTGCATCTCTCAAAGTGTCTCCAGCTCCCTCTGACCCTCACTGAAATGAAAAGTATGACTATGAAGAACTTCTTAAACTTGGCCCGGATCCAGATGTATGACAGCTGGACCAGGAGAAGCACAGTGAAGTACTCTCTGCCTGTTGGCTTCTCACTGGTGGTGGAGAGAAACTACAGAATTCCCACTGAAACTGCTTCTGCATTTTTGATGATGAATGCTGATGTGCTGAGCATAAGCAGTGAGCTGGAAAAGATGGATCGGCTGTGTAAAGAACTAGGCCTAAAACCAAAGGCAAGCTCAGGTGAACAATTATAAACGATTGTCAAAGCCTTGCAATCACCACAGATGCTCTGACACAACAATCTCCAGAAATCCCTGTCCTGTTTTAACTTTGTAATTAATAAAAAAAAAAATCACTATTTTAAAAATATTTTTTCAAACTGACATATAGTAACTTGTATACAAACTTCATTGTAACCCTTTACAGTAATTAGGTATCAAAACATGTTTGAGTACTAAATAATATAATGTAATGTAATGTGATATAAAATAGAATAGAATGGGCCCTTTTTACAACTGCGGGGTTCCCCGAAGCAAAAGTTGTCATTTGGGTAAACTTCTGGTAAACACTACCACAAAAAAAAATATTTGTGTGTTTCCATTTGCTCCAAAAACAAAAAAGATAATTATAGCATTTCTAGACTTTCCAAAGGAGGAAAAAATGGAGATTGATTATTTAAATGTCAAGGTTATATAACACAAAGTATAGTTTTATAAATAACATTTAAATTTTTTTTTTTTAAATTATATATATAAATAATTTTATTTAAAAAAATGCTAGATTTACAATAGTAATAAATGTGGAAACTTATCACAGTATGTGAAAAGGGTCATATAACATAACATAATATAATGTCACTGTAGTTTATAAATCCACTTTTATTAATGGTTAAATTATTTATATAACTTTTTAATGTTAAAATTTTATTAGTATGCACAGAAATTAATATTAACCAAGATTAAAAATGGTGCAGAAGTATTCATTTTTACTGTAGTAGCTAAAGTTAACATATATAACCTCACTGTAAAAAGGTATCAACTTTATCAACCACAAAAAACTTGAATCATCCCCATCATTCTGTATTAGGCTACTGAAAAGACATCCAAACTAAAACTACCCAAAACAGCTGAAATAACAATTGCAGTTTTAATATCTGAAATGGTTTTTCTAACAATTTTGTTCCCTAAAGACTCACAGATGTGATTTTGCCCCATTTCATCTAAGATACAGATTTAGCTGAAGCACTGGCTGCTGAGACAGCTATAGTTACTATGGCAACTGAGAGCAGTAATGTGTTCATATTTTTTATATTATACACACGAGGGCAGAGCAGTCTGCAGGCAACAATCTGCCACATTGGATGTCCGACATGTTCAACATTGGCAATGTTTCTTGTTCCCGACTACAGAGAACCCGCTCTCTTTTTCAGTATGGATCATTTATTGCATATGACAGATGCTTTTATCTAAAGTGACTTACAGTGCATTCAGGTTACATGTTTTATCAATATCTGTTGTTCCTTGGGAACTGAACCCATGACCTTGTCATTGCTAATACCCTACTCTACCATTCGAGCTCCAGGAACTCTAGGGTCTCAAACAAACAGAAAACACAGGTTGCTCCTGAAACAATAACAGATTTTCTCATCGGCACTTGCAGCAGACAGCAGATTTCACGGAGGCGTGACACACAACAAAACAGCACAATATAATGTAGCAGATTCTCCACCCTAGCACACACTTGAAAGTTTGCCATCGATACTAAACGTTGAATACAGGCGCACAACACAGCAACCGAGAAACATAATGTGGAGGATAAGACAGAACACATCTATGTTAAATACAATAAAAGTAAATGAACTTCACTGCCGAATTACACAACACAGTCACACCACTATATGATGA
Organism: Acrossocheilus fasciatus; assembly: GCA_036784905.1. Lineage (NCBI taxonomy): Eukaryota > Metazoa > Chordata > Actinopteri > Cypriniformes > Cyprinidae > Acrossocheilus > Acrossocheilus fasciatus. Next base: position 17,667,131 of record CM071945.1, read on the forward strand.
GAAGATAACATTGTCAATGTTGTTAAATAAGTAAAGGAGAGGGAACTAACTACAATAAATAAGAGATGCCAAATAAATTAAAGGCAAAGAAAAAACAGGTCTGCAAGCTCTGCAGTAGTAAATTTGACTTAAGTTTTGATGTTACTTAAAGCCATTAAACATTACATTTAACAGGTAAGAGTGCATTTTGAATTATTAATGTTTATAACAAGATATGAATCAGTTTCATAAGTATATGAGTGTACATTAACTACAGATTTGTAGTATTATTAAATGTAATGAAGTTATACATGTTAATAATAAAACTAGTATAAAGCTATAGCATAGGTGCATACATAATATTTATATAATAAATTATATTTATTACTATTTGTGCAAATTGGAATAAAGAATTGGATGGATACTTTGTTCTATTGACAAACAGAATCCTTTCTGTATTGTAGAGGGTCCTAACCATGAGGCCGGGGCCCAATATAGCAAATTTTCATTGGGGGCACAGTTGTTGTTGTACAGTATTTACATTTATGTCCAAATCAGCTTTACATGCTATTACATGGCAGATACATATTCAACATTCAACAATATAACACAATAAATATAATTATAATAAATACAAATATTGAAGAAAAAGAAAAACATTATTGGGGGGGGGGACTATTTTGTATTTCGTAACTCTATAAAAATGTAATTTAAATGTACTTCTATTGTGATAAAACCTGTAAAAGTCTCCATCATACAAAATAGATCCTTCAAAGTCTGCAAAGTCTTCAAATAAATAAACAATAAGTAAATAAATAGTTGTTTCATGAAATTAAAATGTGGGCACACTAAAAACATGTTTTACAGACAAGTTACAAAAACTGACATTTTGGGGTTTCTTCACTGGATGACTATTATTGTTGTTCTCATTACATTAAAATAATCTTACTTAATTAGGGAGATATTAAAAAAAAAAAAAAATTATATATATATATATATATATATATATATATACACTTTTCCCAGAAATCTAAACAAACAAAACAAAATAAGCAACTTTGTCATAATTACAGGAGAAATATCAGAGGAAATATGTTATATAGGGGAACTTCGAATATTGTGTTGGACAATGTGGGCCCCTCAAGTCAACAATGTTGAGAACCTCTGCTGTAGAATATGTAATGACACATCTTTTAATAACCTTCAAAAAAGGTTAATAAAAAGACTGTCTTTGTTTTAAAAATATACAAGGTACAGTCATATGTGCCACAGTATGCTTTGGGATCAGTAAATGAACTAAAAAAAAATGTGATAAACTGTTATAGGTGTGTGAACATGATTTAATCTGTGGTGCTGGCAAAGAGTCAATGTAAAAGTATTAATATTACTGTAATGCATCCGGGATGTTGAGACCCCAGAAATATTATATATATATTATATATATATATATATATATATATATAATATATATATAATATAACTGGTAATTATTATAATAACTGGTTATTTATTATTATCTGGCAATGTTTTAATGGAAGCTGCAGTGAAGGGCAATTATTTTTATATATATATATATATATATATATATATATATATATATATATATATATATATATATATATATATATATAAATAATTGCCCTTCACTGCAGCTTCCATTAAAACATTGCCAGATAATAATAAATAACCAGTTAGTAAATCAATTTCAGTTTTAAATGTAGGCCTAACTTTAAATGGATGTACATTTAATATTAAGAATAAGAGCCTATATTGATGCTAATCGCTCATCACAATTTACCCATAATCCTAAAAGTAACACACCTACATAAACTAGACATATAATATGCACCTTGGACTCCCAGCACTTTCCACAATGCCAATGTGAAAGTGCAACTACTGTAACACATAAACACAGGTGCTTTCCAAAGTCAAGGTAGTCTCTCCGGGCCATAACATCATCCACGTAAACAAACACAGAAGGCTGGTTCCTTCCGAAATCCCCAAACAAACAAACAAAAAAAGCTCTCTAAACTACAAATAAGCATATACATATCAACAGAAGCACAATGTAGAACAGCCTCAGGTGCTATTGCTTTAAGCTGTCTGTCATCACCCAGTCAGTTACAGTATTGCTGAGATTCTCGCTCTTTTGAAAAAGATATAACCTTTCTCTCATATTTGTAATGGCTGTTTTAAAGAGCATATTTCTGAATACTGATCAGCCGCCACATAAAAATCTATTATTCCATCCTGCAGTTTGCAGAAGACATTAAATAGAACAATCTCTTTACAGCAAAATGGTATCATAACATCTGACAAAGAGCATCCCGCATATGCACGCTGTTTTAGATGTAATGGCGCCATGCATCACATTGACAGTGTGGTACCCAGCTGGGTAGAGACAGACGACCCCCCGTGATGCAACTCCATCCCTGCTGATGCTGTTTTCATTTACGCTTGATGCTCTGTACAGATACCGTTCAACTCACCTCTCAATGAAAATATGCCACTGTACTCGTCCCCGCCGTTGAGATGCACGCGCCGGTCAACGCACAGCTTATGTCGCTGTACTGCAGCACGACCTTAAGGACACAAAAAATCCAATTTGAAAGGATTCACTCTCATCCACTGGGCAATCTAAGCCTATTTCGGTTATTCCGCTCTGCACATGGCCGTCGTCTTCGCAAGCGGCGTGTTTTGAGCAGGTCTGATGAGAAACAGTGAGGGCAGTCCTGTGGGTAGAGACGATGTTATCGGATGCTGGAGATGCGGGTCATTTGCCAACAGCTGGGCATCGACATCAGGAAGTGTTGTACCCATACCGTTTGATGGACAGATGATTTGACCAATCGCGTGGCGTCTGGGCGGACGCCAGGTTCCGCCCTCATAATTGAATGGCCAATCATTAATTAGGTCAATACTGTCGCGCGCATATGTCTCCCTGTTTTGTGTACGCAGCTTTGGAAATGTGTGTGGAAAGAGGTGCAGTGTTACAGGTTTGTTTAATTTTCATGTTCCTTTTGAATAAATGTAGAGTTCGTTTTTCGTTTTTGAATAAACTGACGTATTTTTTTTTAATTATTAAAAAAAAAAGATTTAGTTCTAATACGTTTTGCTATTATTATTTATTGCGTCTATTTATATAATTTATTTGCTGATTTTATGCCTATAGAGTGACATGTATTTTGTATATGTATTAGCACAGATAAAAGCTTATAATTCAGTGTTCACAGATAGATTTATATTTTTATTAATATTTTTAATTAATATTTTCATTTTTATTATTTCATTTTTATATTTTTTGTTTTCATATTAAAGGTATATTTAAAAAATATGTCTATGTAGGGCCTAGTTTATTTATTATTTATTTACTTGCTAAACTAGCTAAAATAATAATATTAATTTTAAAAAATAATCATTTTTTACATTAATTTATTTCAGCCAGTCAGTTATTTATTTAAGTAACCAATTTGTTCACGGTTATCATTTTTGTTAACTATAAAGATCCTTTGTTTTGTGATGCTACGACCCTCCTAAATGTAAATATATTGAAATTCTGTTTAATTTTTGTACGTGATAATGAATGCACTGCTTTTCACTTGAACTGTTTATTTATTTTCAAGTAAAGCAAAACATTATAGATGATTTTTCATCTACTGTAAAAAAGTGACACATGTTCAGACATTGATTTAGGTCTGTGGCTCTGCTTGAAAAGTCATGTCAAAGCAGTTTATAGGACATGGTATTGTAGGTTTGTTACTGGTCCAAAATGGTTTGCCAGCTCTAACCAGCTTGATCAAAGTCCACCAGGTCAGTGTTGGCTCCACCAGCTGGTAGTCCATCTGACAAATCATCATCTAGATCTAGATCCAATTTCAGTTCAATCATGATAACATTTTTGACTGATATATTTAGATGAGTCATTTAAAATGTAGTGATTTTTATTATTCATTTGCAAAATACATACAATGCATTTAAATAATAAAAAAAAAACATTGAACTAAAAATTAATTTATAAATATAAATAAGAATATTTATTCAAATTTAATATGCATAGGTCCTGCTCAAGGGCTTATAAAATGTAAACTGTAGTTACAATACCTCTGCACATTACTGATATTTTAATTGACAGCAATTCATTTGCTGTACATGTGCTCCATCTAGTGGACATCCGCATTAACGTACATAAAAATACACATTTCAATGAATATTTCATATGTGTGAATGAGTAAAGCAAAGATACCCAGACATTTTGCCAAATCAGCATCTTTATTGTACAAACAAATGCATTTTTTTATCTATTGACATTTCTTTGTATCATAAAAAAGCAATATACAAGCTTTAAGAACGAAAATAAAAAGCAGCACAGAATGATTATGAGTAAAATATATAATTTGAATAAATATAACTTTATATTTCATGCTATAAAATAAAATTCATAAATGGCGAGTTAATTGTTACAGCATCGGCGTCAGCTAGCTTCATGTACTTCATAGTTGTATAAAACAGTAGAGTTCTGAGGTTCACAGTTGGGTTGTGAGGTTGTACGTATATATGGATGACAGAAGGTTGGACAGAGTGCTACTAATACGAGAAGACCTAAAGATCTGCTTTCCTCTGCGGTGAAACTCCCATGCATTCAGGAAGAGCATGAACGGAAACATTTAGGTGCGTCCTACCACACCTATGAGGCAGACTGTTTTGGGAACCAATGACTGAGGAGTTGTTTCCCCACCTGAAGTAAAAGTGCAAGCTTAGTTTTGGACGCACAAAGATCATTGCGCATCCAAAATGGCATTTTCTGAATACTAGTAAACCCTGAGTTCTACTTTTTACTTTTTGCAATGTCCCGAATACAAGAGAGAAAAAGAGTCTGACAGAGCTTGCATTAAAGGAACAGTCATCCAGAAATGAACGTTTGATGAAAATGTACTCAACCTCAGGCCATCCAAGACGTAGATGAATCAACTTCATCAGAACAGATTTATAGAAATGTAGCATTACACCATTTGCTCACCAAGTGGATCCTCTGCAGTGAATCGGTGCCGTCAGAATGAGAGTCCAAAAACAATAAACGCAATCCACAAGACTCTTAATGTCTTCTGGAGTGAAAAGTCCTCTATAGCATTGCTTTCTCCAGTGAAAAAGTCGTCTTGTCTGAATCAGGAGAGAAATATGCACTGATCAAACAACCTTTATGAGCCAAAACAGTTATAAACAAATATGTCGGTGGATTTTTATCTGAGAGGACAACAGATGATGGACTTTTTCACTGGAGGAAGAGTTATAATGGACTGGTATTTTGACCAGGTGCAACAATTTAAAATGAAAACTGCTTAACGATGGCTTTGTTTCTTACAAACACACAGCTTTTCACTTCATAAGATGTTAACTGATTGGAGTGTGAGTCGTGTGGATTACTTGTGGATTGTGATGTTTTTATCAGCTGCTTGAACTATTATTCTGACGGCACCCATTCACTCCATTCATTGCTGAGCAAGTGATAAAATGCTAAATTTCTTCAAATATGTTACATCTCAGTTTGCCATAGTACATTTTCAGCATATTTTCATTTTTGGGTCAACTATTCTTTTAATAATTCTGATTGGCCCGTTATATCTGCAATCTCAAAGCAAGAAGAAAGGAGATCTTTAGTGGCAGGTTACATCTCTCAAAGATCCCTTTCTTATTTGACACACATAAAAAAAAAAATTAAAATTAAAAAAAGATGCAACTTCTCACCAGTGACATTGAGGTGGCAGGTCGATGAAGTACAAGATTGTGGTGACCATGAAAACAAGCCACTCTGTAGAAGCATATTTGCCCAATCTGTCCAAGTTTTCACATAAAAGTATATCTTAAAAAAAAATGAGAAAAATCCTCTCTTAGCCATAAATGACCTCGGCTCCCTGACATCCTTAATGCATTCATTTTGAGACACAATCCTCCTGCAATCTGAGAGGCAGACAGACTCCAAAGAAAGAAGAGGAAGAAGAAAAAAAAAAGGCTCTTAGTAAGGTTATTGCTTTTGCATATTACACAGTGGAGACATGTTGGAAGTGGAGAACCAATGGAAGACTTCAAGATTTTCTTTTCTTCAATATCTCTAGGTTTAGCTCAGTGTTCATAAACTACCTGAAGTAAGTCAACAGTTTTCAACAGTTAAAAAGGACGAGCTGCACAATCAAAAAGTAGTCCAACAGCCTTCCCTGTAAACACTTCTTTTTTGATTATTGTGCATGGCACAAACTGAACTGGTTTTATGTGAACAAAGCGAGTGAATATGGACCATGAGTATCTAGGTCAGTTGGTGGAGTATGACTCTATTAGTACAGTTCATTAAATCATTTACAAGTGTATGTTAACCCCATTTCACCGATTTAACATCTTTTTGCTTATACATTATAAAAACCAAAAAGAAACCTGACCAGTCGTAAAGCACCATTAAAGGGGAAACACATCCCAAGCGATAAAATATTTGAGGCCTTATGAGTCCCATAAGTTGGGAGCATTACATGGTCAATTAATCCCTTATGGAATACATTATGTATTATTTTTTTAAGAATCATTAAGTGCATGCCAGGTGAAATATCACATAAGAGATATAGCTATAAATGAAAATCACTTTCAAGTTTTAAGACAAAAACAAAAAGTAATCCGTAGTTTCGTATTATAACGTGAAGGGCACCATGCAATTCTACTTGAACAATAAGTGGGCCGACATGCATATTTTCCCCCCAGACCAAACAATATACATAATACAGCGATCTGCTAACCTGAAAGCATCATCATTCTGATGAGATTATAGCCAAGCATAAATCAACTAACTTTTTTGAAACTTATTTTTAAGAGGAAGCTTCCGCATCGCGAAGCTGTTTGATTGTCCCATTTTATTATTATTTCAGCATATTCACTTTCTGTCAAAACTGCATACTGATTCTGACGTGAAAATCTCTGTCGCTTCAATGCATATCGATCCCCTACAAATAGGATGTTTCCCCATAGAAATAAAAAGAATGATACAGAGTAAAACAAATGCAACTATACAGACAGAACCCTTACTGCATGTTTCAGTTATGATCTAACAGGCATATTGCTTTTGCATATTACCATAAGTTCAATATTTTTACAAAAGACCAGGCTGATACATTGATACATCCAAAAATAACAAACATTTCTGCCTTCTTTGAAGGAACCCCTCATCTCATTCCCATAATCTTGCATGGCAAAACAAAAACAAAAAAAATTAAAAAACTGCGGCGTAAGTGATTCACATACACTTCAATTCAATTCAATGGTTTGGGGTCAGTAAGATTTTTAAATGTTTTTAAAAGTAACATTGTGAAATATTATTATAATTTAAAATACATTTTTATTATATTTTAAATTGTAATTTTTTTTCTAATGGCAAAGCTGCATTTTTAGAAACTTTCAGTGTCACATGACCCTTCAGAAATCATTCTAATACACCGATTTGCTGCTTAAGAAACATTTCTTCTTATTAATGTTGAAAACATTAATGTTTTGCTGCTCAGTATTTGTATGGAAGTATTTATTATTTCATTTGAAATGAATAAGCATTTATTTGAAATTCAAATATTTTATAACATAATACATGTCTTTAGAATCACTTTTGATAAATTGAATGCATTATTTCTAAAAAATAAAATAAAATACAAAAAAAATCTTGCTGACCTCAAAGAGTAGTGAAGCCTATGTTTCACATCAAGGCACCGGTTCAATCAACTTCCTTGACCAAAAAAAAATAAAATAAAAATCTGTTTGTACCATCATTCTTTAAAGACCACAGAACAACATCCAAAAACTGTTCATCAAATACTAAAGCTTACAGCTTCATTCATTGTAAAACATTATCTCAACAAAACCCACCTAAACACCAATGTGTGAAATAAATGACAGCCAATGCTATAAAATCCCGACAGGTGTTAGAGCCAGCATGAGGCTGGGAAATGAGACGGTGAAGATCTACTGACACCTCTAAAACAGATTCATTTGTTCCAGGGCTTGCTTTTGGTCTCTCTTTTGTCCGCTGTGCAACATACTACACAAACCCTTTACAATTTTTGGTTTGCTCTTTGGTTAGTGGCCAAAGTCACGTTCACATTATCTAAGATGAACGGGAAAATTACGATAAAGGAACAGAGCAAATCTAAACATGTTCAGGGAAGAAAGCAGTCAGGCTTACAATGTTTCAAATGGCATACATGGCATCTCATGTCACAGAACGACACCAAACATGCTGTCAGTAGTACAAGGTGTTCTGCATTCAGAGATTTGGCTCTTGATAACTGTAGTTATCACATTGGCTCATTGTTTAAAACTGCCACAAAACTGATTCAAAGCTCAAAAGCTGGTAAAAAAATAAAAGTATAAGGTTCATTCTCACTCATCTGCCAGTAATACAAGCACATGAAGAGATTTTAATGGCACAAATATAGTTCAGCATTCTAAAATTTGCACTTTGAGTGAATCTGATTTTAAAGAAAGAGAGAGAAAAGGGCAGAAGTCCTGAAGTTCAATTTGAAATCTCAAAATACTTTAACTGAGACAGTGAAATAAATGCAGATAAAATAAAAAATAAAGTTATATGAGTAAACAGCACAAAAGAAAAGTACGCAAACTGAAAATGAAAACAAAACAGCACCATAATGTAAGTCACTGTGTATTTGAACTTATCGTACTTTCAGAAACAAGTTTTGTCCAAGGCGTGATACTGGATGCGCTTCACAGAATGGAAAGATAATACCGCCGTTTCTAAACAAAAGGGAACGCTGCTTACGCTAACTATCCTTGGCTAATGGTTGTTAAAGTTAACTTATGGAGGGTGTGGTAAAGTACATATTCAAATGGTATGTCAGGCAAACTTGAAAGCACTTGAATCTTGTAAAAGCGAGGCATGTTTTAATCTGTCTGAGCATCAAGAACTATAAATCACATATACTGCAGACAGTCAGGGAGGCAGATGCTCGACTGTATTGAGGACTATAAAATATGAGTTGACAATGCGCCGTTTTACTTGTTTGGCATCTTATGTAGCCGCTTATATTATTCGTTAGAATGAATCAAATAAGACAGTGTGGTGATAAGAAATAACAAAATGTATCTACAATTGGCATGTGATAAACAATAAGGAGCCTTATTCAATCACAGGTCAAAAGACAAAAAAAAGAAAAAGAAAAAGTGAGGTATGACGTTTTGCACCAGTTACATAATGAAAATGGATGGGAAGAGATACTGTGGAGATAACAGGCATCCAGGGCTCTCTCTTCACAATACTAAATGTATAAAAGTGCCCACAACAGTGGTACTGACACTGCAGGTTTATCTTATTACTGCTCTATTGTAGTATGAAACCCTACACTATACCTCCAGCATAAACAATACACCTCCATACAATTTAACATTAACAAAAGCATACCGGCAGTAAGTGAATCTTCTTCAATTATACATTTCTGCATTGAAACACCATACGTTTTGGTCTGTACATCGACAGATGCACAAGTGTGATAAGCCAAAGAGAGCTTCTTCTCTCAGCTGTCTGTTCCACACCAAGTTCTTTAGAGCGAGCTGAACACAAGAAGAGCTGTTTGAAATTTTAACCACTGATCGAGTGTGTACATTAATGCTATAAATATTTCACCAAGAGGTTTTTTTCCCCTTCTTCTCATGGCGGTATGGCCCTAAGGCAATTTTCATAACTTGCATGACTCCCGCACCACTTTTAGAATTGCATCTACAAATATATTAATATATAATTTAAACTTTCATTTTAAAGGCACACCCTCCCCCACTGGTGTCTGGTAAAACTCAAACCATAAAAAACATTGTTTTTTGAATTAAAAGCTAAATTTAGAGAAAGAAAGAAAGAAACTTGGCACGAAAGCAAAAGTCAAATTTGACTAAACATTCCTTAACTGAATAATATTGTTGACTGTGCTGCTACTCTAGCACTAATCTGTGATTATACTGTTGATATTATTCCTGAAACCAAATGGATAATGTTACAGAAAGCGTGTAGAGTGACAGACTTTATGAAAAATATGGCATAAAAAAAAAAAAAAAGGAAGATCCTGGATCCCGAAAATACACCACAGGTACACCTTGTACTAATAATATTCTCATAGATACACACAACATGTCTGCTAAAGAAAAATGAACAAAAATAATCCAGAATTCATACAATCACTAAGGAATATTTCACTGAAGTATCAAGCCTTGGTAGAGTGGAGATGTTTTGTTCAGGGGTTTCACCGCAACATTCATTCAAACCCTATGAAAACAAAACAAATGTGACTTTACTGAGAGAAGCCTCTTCCCCTCCGTTCAGGTTCTTTGCTATGAGGTAAAACCTGGCTGGAGTTGACGATAAGCTACAAATACTGTCCATTATGAGTATATGTTGAGGTTGTATAATGAGGTATTGAAAGGATGTTTCACAAAAAGAGCCTTGCACTGGCAGATAAACCATTTCTCGTGAGTGAGTGACCTACTACAGGCCACATGTGCAAAAACAGGTCAGGTAAAAGCGTGATATGACAAGCATCTCATCTGAGCTTTCACATTATTCATTATTGCAACATGCCTATATTACTCTGTAAATATGTTGAAAAACATGGAAATATATATATATGTATATATATATATATATATAGATATATCAAAAATGTGATAAAACTCTTAGGAGGCCTTGATTACAGAGACCTCCTCCCCAATTATAGGACTCCTTCCCTTTGAAAAACTCCTTAAAACTTTCTCTCGATCTTCGTCTTGTGTAGAACTTCCACAAAAATGGACGAGTAGAAAATGCGCAAGGCAGGTTATTTCTTGTCCTTCTTTAAAAACAGCTGGGCTTAATCACGAAAAGAGTAACCCTTTATGCTTCCTTATTAGATAAGGAGGGCAAACACGGAAAACTTTATTCTCAGTATCCACGCAGGGGTTTGGATGCAGGGCTTTCTTCTGGACTACACTTGCCACTTTCTTCACTGGGGGTTTTTGTTGACAAATCATCGGGATAAGCTGCTCCGCAGGCTGCTTCGCCCTCGGAGGCATCCTCTTGCTCTGCTCTCTGGCCATCTGGTGCCTCTCCCAGCAAGTCAGTGTGATTGTTAACTTCTGTGCCAGAGGTCATGTGCTTCTTGCGCAAATGCTGGTTGAGTGTGCCTTGGAAGGGAAAGCATTTGCCGCAGATCTGGCAGTGGAAGGGTTTGTTGTCCGTGTGGCCGCGGATGTGGTACTCCAGCTGGTCTTTGCGGGTGTACTTCTTGCCGCAGAACTTGCAGACGAAGGGCGTGATGCCCATGTGCAGACGCATGTGACGGTCCAGGCTGCCCTTTTGGTTGAAGGACTTGCCGCAGTAGATGCAGATGAGGCGCTCGTTGTAGGGGTACCACTGTCCACGGAAACTCCGCTCCCTTACGTCGTTCTCGAAGGTAGTTGCCGCCGCAGGTGGATCTCCTTCGTCAGCACCAGGCTTGAGCTGAGTTAGCAGATCGGCTGGAAGAGGCACGGGACGTTTCGGTCGGGCACGACCACCCCGGACGCTGCTGAGCAAGGAGCGAGATGGGCTAGAGGAACTCAGGCTGACGAAACAGGAGGAAGGTAGTGCAGAGTAAGTGTATCCGGCAGAGGAAAGCACAGGCCCGTACGATCCCACGCTGACAGCCAACACCTGTTCACCATCTACCAGCTCTGTGTGGTAACCGTCATCACCGGCCGACGAGCTATCGGAGTAGCTGGGCCGGTCCGTTTTCTCCAGCTTGATATGGACATCGGTTACCTGTCCATCCTTGCCGATGAGGTCTACTTGTTCGGACTCGACCTCCATGGACACCTCCTGCTCGGATATGCCGTCGCTACTCCCTCGGTCTGACTGACCCTCTTCTGCCACTCCCTTACCTGAGCTTCGCCCCTCCACGCAATGATTCTGACGAGAATAGTAGGGCGGCGAAATCTGGGTGGGGTTTACAAAGATACCTCCGTCTTTCACACCGTTGCGTCCAGCCCTTGAGGTGGAGCAATCGTTATCTGGATCGATCCCAGCAGGCACAGGGACACTGATCTTAGAGTGAATACCCTCAAGAATCTGTGTGCATTTGTCAATCACAGCCTGCATTTGGAGGAAGCTGGCAGCCGTGAGGAAGCTGATGACATCACGTAGGCGCAATGACATTCGGCCAGTGTAGCAGAAGGCGAGCAGCTGCTCAAACACCTCAGGGCTCTTGATTACGGAGATGGAGAGGCCACTCATCGTGCCTAGTGCTGAATGATCGCGGAAGTACGGCGAACTGGCGGCCAAGACGGCCTTGTGGGCTCGGAATGGCTGGCCCTGAATGTGCACAATGATGTCGCACAGCTTGCCCTGGAGACGGAGCTCATTGAGCTGGTTCAGGACAGTATTGCTGAACTCAGGTACATCGAACTCTATGAGGCTACCACAGTCCTCCATGACTCACTGACGTCTCTCCTGGTTTGTAGAGAACCTGAAAACAAAAAAAATAAAAAAAATAAGTGTGAGGAAACACATTTATAGGTATTAAAGGTACTCTAAATGAAAGGTAGAGTATATGTAAGCACAGATGGAAATTGCTGTTTTTTTCCCCCACATTTGTTGAAATCTACACTTTTAAGCTGGGCTCACACTACAGGAGTTTTAGGCCGATTTATCCCCGATTTTCCCCTCCTGAGAATCGGAGAGAAAATCTTGTTGAGGACATTGGTCGGTTCCAATGTTTGGTGCATTATCTGGTAATGTGAGGTGTTTAAAGACTGAAACTTGCATCTCCCGATCTGCTCACACACAAATCGGGGCGGTATTTGATATTTAGGATTTTAAATCGGGATGATCACGGCTATGATTACATCACAATAGCCAATGCACGACCACAAAACAAGCTGCTGTATGGGTCCACTGGATAGTGCCAGCAGAAATTAAGATCCGCACACGGTTATATGCTGGGCTTACATGTCCTCAAAAAAATCTTTTATTCAATGCTTCCTGCACCTTTGTACACTTTTTGCACTTGTTTTTATGGCCTCTGATGAAGCATTGAATAAAAGATTTTTTTAGGAGGAGTATAACTGTGTGCAGATCTTAATTTCTGCTGGCTCTGTTTTTTTGGATCTACGCACCGGATTAACTTGATGATCTGATATTGGGCATCTGGCGCTGCTCCTCTTCTGTGACTCTCCACTGGATAGTGCAAATGGTGGAAACTGTTTGTGGAAGGTTTGCAGTAAAATGACTGTCTGTATAATGTATCGAAAACTTACCACAACCGCAAGGACAAAGAGAAGCGATGGGGTGAAATCGCCCCCAGTTTTGACCAAACCGGGTGAGTGCAGAAATCCACACTAGCTAACATATGTAAACATTAGTTGTTGAAATGTCAATGACTATCTGCTACGTGAGATCACATGTGGCGCTCCCTCTGAACTGATAATCTTATTAATATTTTGTAGTTTGTGATGTGCCATGATTTTCAAATCTTGCAGTGTGTCAAATCTTACATGTTTAAGATTTGAGGGAAGAAAATTGGCAAAGATTTTCCTTATGTGTGTGCTGCAACCAGATTTCATAATTGTTTGGGATTTTAAAACTCCTGTAGTCTGAGCCCAGCATTAGAGAGGAAAAAACTGGTGCATGAAACTCTAGTAATAATCAGGGTTTCAATTTCAACACAGTATAGTACGAATCTACACTTTAACCCTATCAACAAACAAAATATGTTTTAGTACATTGGCGTCAGCTTGCTTACTGTCTGACCACATTTCCCCAGTCTTTTTACACATGAGAGTAAACATGCTGCTGTACTACGCAAATGTAACATCCACATGAAAAAAAGAAAAAGAAAAAGAAAAAACCTGTTCCATTTATTCACTGAAGGTATTTGTTAACTAGTGCATTATTCTTCAAAACAAGGAACATTCATTTGGCATATTACATGCATGTACATTCATTAACCATTCAAAAGTTATTTTTTTTTTTTTTTGGTTACACTTTATTTCAAGGTGTCCTTGTTACAGTGTAATTATACATTTAAGTACCAAGTAATTTAAATTTACTACATGTACTTAGTATATGGTTAGGGATAGGATTAGGGTTTGGCTTAGGGTGACTTGCATGGAATTATGCATAATTATTGTTATTATTATAATAGTAAGTATGTGTAATGTGTATCAAGGACACCTTAAAATAAAATGTTACTTTTTTTCTCTCATGCTCAAATCAGGTAGTATTGTAATATTTTTTTAGAAAACTGTTTTCTATTTGAATGTGTTTTAAAATTTAATTTCTTCCTGTGTCGGCAAAGCTGAATTTTCAGCAGCCATTACCCTTCAGAAATTATTCTTCTAATATGATATTTTGGTGTTTAGATAATATTTAAATAAATATTCTTATTATCAATGTTGTGCTGCTTAATTTTTTGAGGGAAATATTTCAGGATTCTTTGATAAACACACATTTCAAAACAACATTATCTATTGATCCAATATGAATCTTGTGTTACATTATACATATCTTTACTGCCAGTAATGACTGACCCCAAACTATTGAATGGAAGTGTATATGTTGGCATGGGTTTGTTTGGATCTCAGTGGGATAAATGTTTTGAATTACCAGAACATTCTGTAATAAGACACTGCATCTGACTAATTTCACAGGGATTCATAAAGCAGAAAAAAAGGCAAGTGAACATATGGCCAGTTCACTTTGCCTCAAGATTGTTGTCAATCTATGGATTCGTGTGAATTCCGTTTTGTCCTTTTTACTACTAACTGAAATTGTTGATGGTGTGTCTGTTGTCCCCCCGTCCCTGTTGTTTGTTTGTTTGAGTGGATGTTGTTTTGTTGATCTGAAAAAAATAAAAAGTTGATCACAAAAAAAAAAAAAAAGAGTGCAAGTTTTAGCGAAGCATCTAATGCACACTTTAATCCAATCCTTTGGCTTCAGTGTACACACCACACAAAGCACTTTAAAAACTCAATAGACATCACCTCTTTAAATGACAAAAACAGCCTATAGCCATGACTGGTCTTCAAACACACCCAAAAAAAAAAAATCCTAGTTCATAGTTGCTCTCAAGCAAAAGTGTCATCCAGAACAATGTCTAAAAAGCAGGCAAATCATCATAGAACCAATAAGATCTTAGATGCTCATGGGTGTGTTGTTCAGAGACCTCATTTGATCAAGTTGACGCATGGCCAAAAACGATTTGGAAGAAAGAGTGATCCATCATTAAGAGCATAAAAGTACTACTGCAGCCACTTAACTTGCAAGTAATATGTTGAACAGCACAGTACATTATAAAAGCTGCATTTGAAAAGAAATGGAAAAAAGCAAAATCCACAAGAATCCCATAAAGGAAAGGTTGTTCTTCTTATCTTCCTCTTTATAATCTTCTCTCTAGGTCCTCCTATGCCCCCACCTACTCTGAAGCCTTCTCTTCTCACTCTCTAGTGATTCAGCTCGAGTCTCAGTCAGCAATTTGGGAGCGTAAACACTTTCTCCAATTGGCAGGGCTTGCAGAGACACCTGTCTCACCACCCATATGTTGTCTCTTTGCCATGGTCAAGAGAAACAGAAGGAGGGGAGGTAACAAAGAAACACTCAAGAGAAAGAAAAACAATTTCAACTTAATTTTTCTTGTGTACACATATACACATAAAAAGGACACAAAAAAGTGGACAAATAAACAGAAATATTACAGAAATAATACACACAAGTATATTCTTTATAAGCGATACAGTATGAAGCAATACCGTTAATATCGATATAAGTAGTTTGATACGAGCGCATCTGAAAAAATATCTAGGGAGGACACAGACTGAACCTCTGCGGAGAAAGTGCATAATACAATTTGTTCTACATGTATCAGGCTTTATATGACGGGCTTTAAAAAAAATCGTAAGATATAGTAGCCTAGTTTATAGTTTCAGTTTAAAGTGGCTCTGACAGAAATGCTGCGTATGCCGCTGACAGAGACGTGCTGTTTTCCTTAACGCATAACTTACATTTCACAGGTATATTCTCCATCTGTAAATGTTAGAAAGCCATGGAAATATTTCCATTTTGCAGTCAGAAGTGCGTGAGCTTTTGCTTTGTGATTCTCCGCCAAACTTCACAGATTTCATTTAGAACGAGTGCCGCCACCAAACAGACAGAGCACAATGAAATAGGAGCGCAATAACTCTGACTAAAATACACATTTTACTGAAATATTTGTAGTTGGAAAATAAATGTGACATATGTAGAATTTTAAAACCGACAAGTAAGTGTATTTGTATGATAGCACTAACTGTAAAGTGTAATGGGGTATATATATATATATATATATATATATATATATATATATATATATATATATATATATATATATATATATATATATATATATATATATATATATTTTTTTTTTTTAAATCAAAAATACAGTAAAAGCAGTAATGTTGTGAAATATTATTACAATTCAAAACTATTTTCTTTTTGAATACATTTTAAATTGTAATGGCAAAGCCGAATTTTTAGCCATTACTCCAGTCTTTAGTGTCACATGATGTTTCAGAAATCATTCTAATATGCTGATTTGGTGCTCAAGAAACATTTCTTATTATCATCAAGGTCGAAACCTGCTGCTGCATAATATTTTTGCAGAAACTGAGACTTTTTTTCCGGTTTACTTGCAATTCTTTGAAATAGAAGTCTATACTAACAATACAACATGTCTTTAAGGTCACTTTTGATTCATTTAATGCATGAATAAAATATTAATTTATTAAAAAAAAAAAATCATACAACTTTTGAATGGTATTGTACCTACGTGTTTTCCAATATATACATTCCACCCCATTATCAAGTTGAACAGCCCAACTTTAGTCCAGAGTAGGGCTGCCACTAATGACTATTTTTATTTCGATTAATCTATTGATTAATTTATTGATTAATCTATTCATTTCAACAATTTTACTTAAAATATTTTATTAAACTATATTTTATAAAACCAAATGAAATCCAAATTTCTGTGAAATCCTTTTTTTAAAGCAAAAGTAAAGTGCAACATAGAGTGCAAGAAGCAAGTGTCCATCTCATAGTCCAAATCACTGAAATCAAAGTTCAGTATTATAGTGTAAGAATGAAAACATATCCACGTGTTCTAGTCTACTAATAATAAAATTATAATAATAAAAAAAAACTTTTTTGGTTGCCTCCGCGAAGTGCATTCAAAACGTTTAATGCAAAGCTAGCCATTGATTATCCCGTTTATGCCATGGTTATTTGCCAGCATTCACATATTAAAGATGTTAATAATATTTGCGCTGCAATGTTTGACCGGAACTTTAAAAATGACTGTTATTTTCGTCTGTATTACTATTCAACTGTAACTGTATGTTACTATGGTTAATGTTTATAGGAAGCGCATTAATATAGAACGTGATTAAACTGACCTGGAACTACCTGTGCAGTTAAACGAATTTAATCAACACCTACCAGCCAACCAGAATCCAGTATTCAGACAGACCATGGCATAATGAAATTTAATGGACCCATTAAAATGGACTCCAGAAAATAATAGAAGACAGAATTTGGTAAATATAAAACTGTAAAACTCAATTAATTAGACAGGTTTTTTGATTAATAAAATGTAATTTAACCATTTAAAAAAAAAAAAAAGGTATAGGAAAACGAAAATGGAAAAAATGAATTTGGAAACAAAACGGATTTCATAGGGCCCTATAATAATAATAATACATTTTTTTTCATGGTAATAAAAATAGATGTAAGTGAACAATAGCCTTTAAAATTACGTAAAATACATATATAATAGCAATGATGCAATAATAATTAGTTCAAATAAAGTATCAAAAGCAAGAAATCATATGGTTTTATTGAATAAAACTGTTAAAATACAATGTATTATAAACAATTAACGTACATTACGCATTACAAAAAAGGCCTGCAGGAGGTGCCAACAGCCTGACGATTGTTTTTACACATTACTGTGCGATCTAATCCTTGTTTAATATTGAACAAACACCATTTAATTCAAATTAATCTTTAATATTTGGCCATTTCTTCAGGACAGAAATTCTATAGCCACTGTAATTAAATGAATGTGTGGACATCAAAACATTTAACTTATTTTGAAACCGCAATGTATTCTCCTGTGTTTGCATAGATTTGTAAATGATTTACCTTACAAATCTGATGAAATGGCGCACGTTGCGTTCCCAGATGAACGTTATAATAAACCCGAACTCACAACAACATGCAGAGATGGAGTTTGAGGTGCTCCACACATGTAAAAGATAACAGTTCCTGTGGAACTACTGTGAACGGAGCCACTGTGTGACCCACGTATGTAACCTGTAACCTAGACGCATGTAAATACTTAAAGCGCATATACTGTATTAGAACTGCATCGCATATAATTATTAAATTAAATCACAGCATTTGTGAATTCACAATTATGCTTAATTATGGGTTTAATATATGTATAATTAAAATGGGTTTAATATATCATGCAGCCTTGGAAAACAGTCTAATAATGTGTTTTATGTATTCTCATCCGTGAAATGCAGCACTTCCGGTATTTTGCCGGTTAGTTTACACAAGCCAAATGAAGTCGAGGATTTTTAAAAATCGAATAGTCGAATAAAATCGACGAATTGCGACAGCCCTAGTCCAGAGATCTTAAAAACATTGTCAATATCATGTCTTACATAAGAAACGGTTTCAATCAGGGTCAGGTGAGCCTGAAATCAGTAGAATTACATGAGATAAATGAAGAATTCAGACAGATTTGCCAACTAGTTGCCTGGCAAAGCAACCCACTATTAGTTTTGCACATCCCCTAGAAGAAATAGATTAAGAATGAAATTGAAAAACTAAACACACACATGTGGGAAGTTGTGTTAAACGTGTAATTCCTGTTATGTCCTTTATGTACATGCAGAAGTCATGTCAGAAAGGCATTGCACCACTGCTATGTGAACCAAGCTAAACTCAAGTTTGACAGGTTGCCAGAGAATACTCCGTTGATCTGGTGGACCCAAAGGGGCAAGTGTCCTGGCAGCACTCCAGTGAGATGCAATCACAGGTTTCGCACTCAGGCTTGTGTCCCGAGGGGAGAGTTGAGGGGGATTTTAACTCTCGATCATTAAAAACAATAAAATCATGAAACTACTTCCTCATACTATGTGTTGCATAAGTTACAGACCAAGGAGCATATTTATACGGTGGATTGGTGAAAAGATTGTCTGTTAAAGGTTAGCAATTTCTCAATGAGATAATGCAACAGCGTCAACAGTGATATAAGAGATTTGGCAACAGTCAATGTGCATGTCAAAGGCTAATTTTTTGGCATCAACAGAGCTGTTCCAGCTGAAGTGATCGAGTTGCCTTGGTTCACTGCATGACACATCTTCATGTGTAATCATAAGTTACTTATTGTATCTCTTAACTCGTGGATCAGCATGTTTGTTTCTTCTAAAACTGCAATTTTACATGCATCTGTATTACATACCAGACCCAATCTGATGATGAAATTAGGTAAACACCATCTCAGCCTAATTCATCTTTCTTAGGATAATCTAAATTAGCCTTCTTTAAATTCATCATGGTAAAATTTGTATTATAGTCCCTTTTGGTTCCCCAAATATTAGCAATCAGATCCAGTCAATCACAGGCACAATAAAAACTGCACATATACACACACTACCCAGAATCCCTAAACAACAGTAAAAGAGTCAAGGCTAACCGGGAAAACTTCTTTTACCGGTTCACTGAGCAAGCCGTTAAGACTGAAAACCGCCATATCAGCACTGGCAAATGAACACTGCAGAAGGCCTGCTTCAAGATAAGCAGCTTTTAGCCTATTCTGCAAAATAAAACCAAGTCCAGTACTGCCAAAAATGCTTAACATGCACAGTCTGGCAGGAGGAACCCAAAAGGCCGTGAGACGGTGGGAAAGTGACGACGATTGCTTTGCAAACTTTGTGGGGAACTGTTTTCAAGAACTACCATGAGAACACAGAGTATGCCGAGCAATGTGGTTTATCTCAGCAACACTTTGTTAGAAAAAGTAGCAAGTATCCTCAAAATCATTGTGTCCATATATTCTAATATACGCACATGAGGTCTTAAAAGAGAAAACAGCCTAAACTGCTGCTGCCTGTGTAATTAAAGCGTTAATTTGTCACTGGCATTAATAAGTTGTCTGTCTATGCAGTAAATGCATTTTTTGTGACTAAAGAAAAAGGAGTTAGGGTGAAAAAACTGGGGTAGGAAAACTTCCAACACCCATAATGCACTGGGCTCAATCAGACTATCTAGAGCGTGGATGTAAAAATGTGAAAATATGATCTGTAGTCTTCACAAAGTCCACCAAACGACACATTTCAATTCTTAATGTTGAGTCCTGAACAAAACAAAGTATTTTTATTCAAACAAACAGTAGTAAATAACTACAATCTCTAATCACATGTTTACATAACCACTAGCATATCTATCATGATAATATATAACTCAACACAGCAGTAGCTAGCTTGAACGGCTACCGAAAAATGGGTCAGAAGCTCTGGGTAACATCCTTGGTCCCAGGCATGAGGCATGAGGCTACACCAAAGGAATCTTCAGTTAAAACACTAACATATTGCTCCCGATCGTGACAGGAGAAAGATCATAAAAAGGCCAATGTGCATTAGGAACATAGTCCAGGCCTGTTTTGTGCCTCCTCCCATCGCCATCTACGAGTCCAGCCATTCTAATGGCAAGAAAAGAAAAGCTACATCAAAGGGAAACTGCTGCACAAATTCGAAAGGATAATTAAGAATCGCTATAAAGGAACTGGCAAGGGAAATCAGCCAGGCTTTGCATATCTAACAGGCATAATCAGAGTGGATAAAAATACCACCAAGTCATTCTGTTTTGCTTCGGGTGCGCAGGTCAAAGGCATCCTTTCTTCTTTCCCAAGTCGATCCCCATTGAAGCTGGCCAAGAGACAAGGAACACACAGCCAAAGTCCACTGAACCGCAAGCTTCAGGGACAAACTGCTCTTCAACATTCCCAAAATATTCAAGTATTATACTCACAGCAGAAGTCATTAGATTCAGAAGCAGCTAACAAAAGCTGGAGCAGCGGAGGTGATGTCTTGTGTAAGATACAAGTAAAATCCTTCTTTTTTCCCCCTACATGCTATAAATCTGCCATAACAGGAGGACTTTCAAACCAAAACCCTTTAACAGCTAATACTGAGGAGAAGCAGTCCCAGCCACAAAAATGAAAGGTTTATCGAGTGCAAAGCAATAATGCCTCATGCACACAGCTTAATTGGTTTGGCTCCTTCTGTTCAAACAAGCCTGGTTGGGAAACATTCCGAGTGGTTAGGAGGGACCTTTATGCCTCCAGAGATGCCGTAAACGCACCTATAGGTTTAGTGAGCGAAATACGCCTTTTAAAAAGAAAAGGAAGTGGGGAAATCCACGGTGAAGACACTTTAAACTTCCTGATGAGCAAATACAAATATTTTTACATTCAATTTCAGGCTATTGCTCAAGACGACATATTTCAGGTACACAATCACCTTGAACATATGTCAGAGGTTTCTATAGAACCTGAGTTAAAAACAAAACAAAACAAAAAAAAACATGGAATGTTCTTACTCAAGTTTCACCCAGATATCCTTCCTATAGAACGCAACTGTGCCAACCCACTTTTTCCAGTGCTGCTGGTTCAAGGAGTATATTTCCCATAAATCTTTCCCATAGATTTTTTAAAAAAAGTTGTAAGCCATCAACCAAGCCAATTAGCTATGAGGTGAATAACAACAATACAAACTTTAATTTGAAGCAAAAAAAGTATGTGAAAATCAGTAAAAGTCAAAGGTCATGACTGTGTATTTATCGGAAAGAATCCCATGAATTGATGGAAATGTATAGAACTATTGAGTTATAGATGTTAATAATATAGAAACCATATGTTTTTACTTTTATTGCAAAAAAATTGCATATTACGCATACAAATATTTTAGTAATTTGAGAACATAAGCAGACTGACTGCATAATATGCAGTGCTTCATTGGAGTAGGTGTGGGTGCGATTTACTAAGCTAGTTGAAATAATGTGGGCTGATGGTTTCAACAACCTCGCAACAACCTTGTAGCTCGAAGCAGGTCTGTCTTTAAAGGTTATTGTTCAAAATCAATTGCCCTATTAAAGAATGAATGAGATTTTTACTTTCAGAACCTGATTATTGCACTCTATTATTCTTGTGAACTGCTGTGACACATTTAACCTACTAACCTGCATTTGTCAATTACAGTTAGCCAATTAGCAGCCACTTTTACCCAAAAAGACTAACAAATTAGGAAAAACGCAAGCAATTTATCACACTTAAACCAGTACTTCAAAAAATAGAGCAGACATATGTGGAAATGTAAAGAAAAGGAAACTTTTTTTTTCTTTTTTGTTAAAAGTAAGGTAACCATTTAATAACTTACAGATAATGGTTTTACATGTGAACTGTCAGCCGAGTTTATAACCCTATCTTAACTGCCTTTAACACCTTGGCCTTCAAACCTCAGTTACATTTCTATTGTGTGAAGTATGATTTTATTTTAAGTATAGCCTAATAATAGAGCCAATAATCACATACAATGCAAGCAGGCAAAACAATGTCAAACAAGTCAGTTTAAAAAAAAAGATTTCAAAACAAAACACATTCACAGCAAAGAAATCATTACGGCACATGAACAACTTTTGAAAGTGAAACTATAAAAATGATTTTCTCATTCTTGCACAACACTCACACTTTACTTTCCCTGTATGCCAAATTGCCAATAAAAGTTTTATCTTATATACACTGTTTGTGGACAGTCACACTTATTATGATATGTGGAAGTCAAAGGGACAATTCACACAAAAATGGCAGGCAGAAAGTCAGTAACACTAACACTTTCATTTTCATTTTGGGCGAACTAATACTAGGCTACCGGTGACAAAGTCATTCCCATAAACACATGTTATAAATTGAATACATTAATTGTGTTTTTTCAAGATCAAGTTACTAAGCTAATTAAGTCTAGTTTCACTTTAACTTTAAATAAATCATTACCACCCTGTCAAATAAATCAGTAACAGCTCAATTAACTCTGGTTGCGTTTTAAAAACTAGTGAGCTGCCTAAAAAGACAGCATTTTTAGGCTTAACTGGCACCATCAAACGAATTTATAATGTACAAAAAAGCTATCTAGGTAGGCAGCTCATTAGTTTTATGACAGAGCAAATGACTTACACTTCCGATATTTAAATACCTTAACCTAATAAGTTAATGTAAGATACTTTTGCCTCACGTCTCCGGTTGTAATTAAAAGTTTTACTTGTCTAAACACAAATAGGAGGGTGGGAAGTGGCCCACTTGCTTGTGATTGAGGGGAGAGGGGAATGTGGAATGTGGAGGTTGGCAGCCAACACTGACTGCATCTGAGTTGAAAATAAACACGTAAGTTAAGCTACGTTGAAGAGCTAAAGAGCGGTGTAAAACGGTCAGATCATGACAGTTTCGCTCGGAGAAGTAATCTTCCCAGCGCTGCATGCGAACTCCCCCTCATTACATTTGCTGCCAGGCTAGCTCGCACCAAAGCTGTCACGGAATGCTAACAAGTTAGCCGGTTAGCGACATGTATTTAGAAGCGTCCGGTATAACCGCGTCAAATACAACAACCATGACGTCTGAGCGAACATAAAGCGCAATTAAAAATACCACGCCTCACCTTCTCCGATCAAACGTCGTCCATTCCTCTACACAGCGACTCGCTTTAGCTCCAGCCTGGCCTCCTCCTTCCCCAGCTGTGCTGCTCAGCCGTTGCTATTTTTCCAGCTCTCTGCCCAACCGGAAGTGGACGCGTGCTGTCTCCAGGGGACGCGCGGTGTCTCTCGAGTGTCTTGACGCGCGGTCAGGGAAATCGCTCGGTAGATGCTATAGAGATCAGCGGTAAGGCTCACCCCCTTCCCTTCCACTTTTCGGTACAAGGGTCAGGTAGTGTATGTTTAAGGATGTTAGCTTTGTTGCAATAATTTCAGTGAAGGGTATCCAGAATTCACTTCCGTGAATACCTACCAAACCAGATTTTGAGGCCGGTTTATAAATCATTAAAGGACCATAATGTCTACTTACTAATACAGAACTCTTCTTAAAAATTTAATAATTAATATAAATAATTATAAATGATAATTATAATAGTTATTATTATTATTATTATTATTATTTGATATATATATATATATATATATATATATATATATATATATATATGTTAATAATAATGAACATTATTGTTAATTCTAATTATTTATTATAATATAAATATTGTTCATTTTTTCTTTTATAAATAAAATAGTTATGAACTTATAAAAGAACAACAATAACATTACTACTACTACTAATAGTAATAATAATAGAATCAAATACTATGCATTATGGATTAGAAGAGAAATAGCTTTATTAATATTTTATAGAATATATTAACATGAGCAAATAATTTGAAAATTAAAAATGTATTTATTTTTTTATTTATCATCGCCTTTTAGAGAAAAATGTAAAACACTGTAACATATATTAATTCAATACTGTATTTTAGCTAAAACACATATAGCATGTGGGAGAAGAATTGACCTGTTTAACCTACTTCTTGAATTTTAAAAAGTCTAAACTCGTATTTAAACATATAAAGTGTTATCATCAAACTTCAGCTGGCCAGTTTCGATCTGTTTTACTATATCGAACAGCAGAGGGCGCCGTAGGCTAAATTAACAAGTAGTCTAAAAGAGAAGACGTCTGTACACATTGTTCAGTAAACAACAACCGTGATTATAAAGGCTACTCTGTATAGGCATAAATTATGTTATACTGTATAATCATCTCTATAAATGACAGAAATAACGTATTACATAGGCTATAGTATTTACTATATTTGAATATGCTGTTCTGCAGCACTGTAACATCTAAATTTATGTCAGTCGTCAAGACAGCTGGATGCAAAGAAAAACCTTTGGTAAATTTTTACAACTAAGTTTTTATTCTCGAGTTCTCCGTACTGAAGCCAGAAAACCAATATACTGATAGCATGAAGAATATGTGATGTAACCTTTTTCAGTCATAGAGCCAACTCAAAAGCTCTGCACAGCTAATGGTTCTTTGCTGAACCCAAGGTGCTGGAAAGGACTGCTAAAGAACCTTCATTTTTAAGAGTTAATCTGGTACAACCCTCTTTTACTAACTTTAACATTATGTATATGAAAAAAAAATCTGTATCCATTTGCTAAACTTTCATAGTCATGTCATCCTTCAAAACATTTGATTCATTTACATCATTCATTTACATAGTCTCAAGGGCTACATTTAGAAGGATATATTTGGAAATGAACCAATGTATGCAAAGAGGTCTGTTTGAAATTCCACAGATGTGTTCATTTATGTGTTTATTTGCGGGAAGTAAATATTTAAACTACAAATACAGGATGCCTTTGAGCACATTTGGTGCATTCTATAATCATATCAAGTTTACAGATTGAATATTGGACTGAATTACTGTCCTTTACAGTTTGTCCTGAAATATTTGACATTTTACACATATCCAAACATTATTACTTGTTAAAATATTTACATATGGCATATCACTCACATGATCATATACTGCAACCAATCACATGCCTTATTTGGCCTTTTCTGTTGCTTCAAAATATTGTAGTTTTTGCACTGAATATACAGGCCGACGTAAATCATTTTGGCCCCCAGATGTCTAAAAATTACAAAAATATAATATAGTTAATGTAACTAAAAACATTCAGCATTTAAAGTCTCTAAAACAGCACCATTGTTCCTCCCACTGCAGCATAATGAGGTATTACTTTTAGATTTTTTTTGCACTTTTTTTTCCACTTCAGCCGAGAAAGAATGTTATCCACAATGAGCTTTTTTCATCATCTTATTTGAGGGACAGCTTGGCCTCAGAAACGAATATCTGACCTAATCTGAGTGCAGGTGGGTGACCGGTGTAAGGAGCAAAATCGCTTTGTCATCGCACGTGCTCTTGAGCGCGGCCCATGTTAAACAAGTCTCTCTTCTATTCTCTGACAGTAAGATAATTCGCCCATTTTTTTCTCTCATGCTCTCCAATCCCCCCACCCCCACCCCCCATTAAAGAACCACACACATACACATATACACACAAACACAAAAAATACATAGCCACAGGTATGGGGTGATTAGAAATGGTTTTGTTGACCCCAAGGGGTGATGGTGATATTGATAACATTTTCAAACAGTCTCGCTCATCAAAAGGTTTCCTGTTGAAGTTGTAATCTTCCTTGAAATAGGGCTTTGTTAGCCACCGCGCCATTCACTTGACCGAGAATTCCTCGGCGGTAAGCTAATGGGGATGATTTTGAGCGGGGTCGGCGTTGGGGATCAGAGCTGGGGACCCGATCGGGGTG